>JAQQAE010011902.1:0-13394 GCA_029823295.1 Pseudamia nigra | reverse complement strand
TAAGCCAAGGTAAGAATACATTCTAAATCATTTTTAGAACTCATTTCATTCATTCCGTTTCAAAATGAATGAAATTAGAGCTAGCCGCTAGCGCTAATTTCGATAGCTGCTAGCGCTCTGACTTCCGGGTCATTCTTGCCGAGACCCGGAAGTGACGCATACGTGACCCGCTAGTTTCCCTAGCGTTAGCGGCTAGCATTAGCGGCTAGCGCTCTGACTTCCGGGTCATTCTCACTGAGATCCGGAAGTGACGCAGGCGTGACCTGGGCGTCGTCCGCATAATTCGCCGTTATGAGGTTCAATTTTTTTGCAGTTTTTTTCGTCGATATCCAAATTTTTTGTTGTCAGAAGCGGTCGTTGTCTGAGGTTCCACTGAAAGTATAATGCAAAAAAATCAGTACAATCAAGAAAACTGAGAATTATCAACATAATAAAAAAAAATGGCAAAATGATGAACAAAATAAATACAAATTAGCAGAGTAGCCAACAAAATATCAATAAAATGTTAAAAAAAGTGAACAATTTGACTTTTGCAAAAAATAATCAGCCAAAATGATCAAAATGCACAAAGTAAGCAGTTTTATTAACATAATGAAGAAAATGTAGCAAAGAATAAAAACACAAAATGATCAATAAATTATCAGTAAAATGAACAAAAATCACAAAATGAACAGATACAAATACAATTCTGCAAAGTGATCCCCAAAATCAACATAAAACTGACAAAATGAGCAATGATATATTAATACAGCAAACGAAATATTCAACGAAATGAGCCCAAACAAGCAAATGAATGAACAAAATGAACAGAATGAACAAAATAGTCCATAAAACAAACACAAATCAGCAAAATTATCAGCAGACTGAACAGACAGATGACTCTAAATCCTCCTAACTTGCTTTTAAAATGCAGCCCTTTGTGAAAATAGAACAACACAGTGCTGACTGCTATTTAATTCATCCTACTGTCGATAAAAAAAATCCACCAACACAGCACATTAGCGTGCGCCGTCTTCTTCAGGTCAAGAACACCACTTCTCTCGCCACCATGTTGGCCTCACCATAGCAACACACACACACACACACACACACACACACACACACACACACACACACACACACACAGACATCTTCTTAAGCAGGCTTTTCATTCTATCCTTAGCTCCCCCCCTCCCCCTTGTCATCTTGCTTCTCCTCTCTCCATCCGCCCCCTCCCTCTCCTCTCTGTTTGCCTGATTACCGACTGCCATTTTACCTTGAGAGCTGTGGAACCAGGGACTTTCTACTATATGACTCAAACATCAGGGACACACACACACCTATGCTGGTCTGATTAGACCCAGAGAGGATACAAACAGACTTCTATCCGGACTTTTCACACCTCATTGGACCATGTTTCTTGAATCTGTGAGTAAACTAATCAATAAGTTGGGTTAATTAGTGTTCATTCCTGTTGACATGGTTTGTTTTGCATTGATTTTGTTAAGTTCTCTTAAGTTATCTTGAAATGTGTTCCTGTTATGTAGAAATTGCTTGTGCACAGTGCTTTAAGTGTTTAAACTTGCTCCTTTTCAAAGCAGTACTTAACGGCTCCTGTATTTTAAGAACTTGAATGAATTGAATGTGTATTGTCCTTGGACTTTATGTTGTCTATTAAGCCTGACATATCAAAGAAGCTCAGATTCTAAATTACATATTCAATAAAAATTGTAAAAAAAAAATAAAAAGTTCTGTTTGTCAGTTTCCAGTTGAATCAAAATGACCTTCCGCAGTGACTTGCAGACAGCTGTGTGTACTTCATAACCAACTATCTGCTGCTATGGCTCTTTTTAAACTCAAGTGACGTCCATAATACTAGTACAAACCAATTAAATTTCACCTGCGCATAAAGGAAATGAGATAAAAGTGATTTTTTTGGGGGGGTGTAATGTACAGAGAAAGGCAAGGCTGAAGAAGGATTAAGAAGAGTCACGTTGGAATTGCCTCTAGCAAGTGTGGTCTACTTATCTTACTAATGCTCATCTTTTGAAAGCCATCAGGTTTACTGCATTGTGAATAAACCACCTACCACATTATTTTAAGTATGACTTGCATGCTGCGTATTATGCAAGTCAGGTTAAATTACCTGATGAGAAGCAGGGCAGAAACTTTTTATATCTGCTCTAAATAGGGTTTGTAGCTATGTGCTGGGCTGTGTCACTAAATATAGCAGTCTGTGTGATGCTCTGCATCAAACATGTATAGACTATAAATGTGCATAAAGTTGAATACATTCAATATTTTCACCATATATTATGTGAATATGCATTACGGCCTATAATCATGTAGCTAAACATCAGAGAATTGAGCAGACATGAACTTGCACTTAGAAATGCAGGATGCCAGCACCATTTTGAGGAAACTGTTGTATATTTAAAGCATTTTAAGTTTTGGGGGGAGTACTCAGACAACAACAGATACAAGAAAGCAATACTTTAAGGTCTGTTGTGGATAATAACCCCTTGATATACAGTAGTTGTTAGTGTGCAAGATGCATGAATCACCTGGATGAGAGTGCTTAGCTGCAAAAAGATAAAATGTTACATGACATGTTACATGAATTGAATCATTTGACTATTTCTGCAGCACTCTACTCTCTTTTACTGTTGAATTTGTGTTGCTTTGGGGGATTTTTTTCCTATTTTTCTTCATCTACTTTGCTGTTGGTCACTCTTTTAACATTCAGTCTTGCATTTTTGTGTTTTTGTTAGGTGTATGTGAGAGTGCAGCATGCATTCAGTCCAGGCAGAGATGTGGGACCCTCAGCCCCCATCTAAACATGCCTCGACCCATCCTCTGTCATATTCCTCCACCTCACGACTTGCCCATGTGACCGCATTTCCCCCGGCCAAGCGGATTACCTTCTACAAAAGTGGCGACAGCCAGTTTGGGGGCGTTAGGATGGCCATCCACAAGCGCAGTTTTAAATGCTTTGATGCTCTGCTGGATGACCTTTCCCAAAAGGTCAGTGAGATCACCACCAGCTCAAACATTTCTTTTGAAGCTGCCAATGAGAGCTTTTCTTTTATCGTATTTTATGATACATAGATTCAGCTCTGGTTTCTCACATTTATCTGCAACTAATGAGTCATCTGATGCATTTAGTAAAAATATTTTCTATTGATGTGAAGATTGTTCAGTATGTTTGTCTATTCAAATACAGGTCCCCCTGCCATTTGGTGTGCGGACTGTGACCACCCCCCGTGGAACCCACATCATCAAACACCTGGAGCAGCTCAAAGATGGAGGGTGCTACCTCTGCTCTGACAGGCGCCAGGCAAAGCCAATCAACATGGATCTAGCCACCAAACAGCCAAACATCTGGTACTATCACAGCCGGAGGCCCCAGAGGCCCGATGCCTCATCGGCAACACCACCTGGCCATTTGCCTTGCAAACAGCGGCGGATCCTACTGGTGAAGAACAGCGAGCCGGGGATAAGAAGGAGCATCATACTGAGCAGGAGGTCAACCAGAAGTCTGAGGACATTTCTTGAGGAGGTGTCTGAGTCCATGCAGTTTCATGTCCGCAAGCTGTACACTGTGGAAGGAAGAAGGGTAAGGAGTAATTTTGCATTTCATAGTTTTTTGTGCTGCACATCATCTTTGCTAAGCTGCCACTAAAAACATTGGACTTGTTTCCAGATTGACACTGTCCAGGGCCTGATTACATGTCCCGGGGTGCTGGTGTGTGTTGGCCGGGAAGCCTTTACTCCAACATTGGTAAATATAATTAGGAAGAGTTCAGGAGAAAAACTGCCCGGTTTGAGAAGCAAGTCTCCTGGACTTGGCTCAAGAACGCCAGGAAATGGGTCAAGATCCCCTCCTCATGGAGCTCAATCCAGAGACAGCGATTGCAGTGAAGGGCATGAGAGCAAGAAAAATGGTAAATTCTTAGGAGATTACACAAAATTCTTAAAAGTGTAGACATTAACGTCACATTTTCACTCATAATTTCTCTTTCGCTTCATTTGCCTTTCTTTCTGTACTTTCAGTTAACTTTGGCCTTGAAACCAAAAAGAGCATCATCCATCCTCGCTCTGACTCTTCAAACCGCTCGGCTCGCTTCTCCATGTCATCAGAGAAGTCATATGGCAATGGCACTAGCACCTTTTCCAAGGCCAGAGCAGCTATTATGAATGACGACATCGAAAAGCGTGTGCTAGTTAATAAAGACGGCAGCCTGTCGGTGGAGATGAGGGTGCGCTTTCACCTCCAAAGTGATGAGACCCTGCAGTGGTCCACTCAAATTAGAAAATCCCCATCTTTAACCAATGATTGCTGCCACCTGAGTGAGGACCATCCTCATTACCTGCAGCAGGGCCAGTCAGAAAGCTGCTCTGACCATGACTCAGCTTCAATCGATCCAGAGGGTGTGGAGTACTCCAGCCAGCATCTGCAGCATGCATTGGAAGAAAATCGCTGCCCTTGCTGTTACAAGAGACAGGAGCAGCACTATGAACTGTGGGAAACCCCTGTACAGCCTGTCCCTCCTCCACATATACCCAACCAATCTGTCATGAGACATACACACTCCTCTAGCTCTTCATCATCATGCAATTCCAGAAGGATGGTGAGATGCAGAGCAAAACTCTCCACCTGCACAGGAGCTTCAGGTTTGGAGCAGAGCCGGCTGGTCCAGGAGGAGATGTGTGTAACAGAGCAAATTGAGCACAGAGTAGAGGTGGAGCAGGGTGGAGAAGCTCATGTAGAGATGTGTAAGGTGAGTCAGTGCTGCAGTCGGAATGAAGTGATCACTCTGGATAACAACCCTGAGCCTCACAGTGGAAAGTCAGCTGACGATGAGGTCATGATGGAGGACGACGAGGGGCGACCTTTGTCCGCAGTCAGCAGTTCTTCACGTGTGCTACAAGAGCTGAAAGAAGACCAGGATGATGAGGAAGAGGACCTGCCACCAAGCGCCTCACAGTGTGGTCATAGAACTGAGCCATCACCAACTTCAACATCCCAGAATCCACTGAGTGAGATCAGAAGTAGAGCAGAATCTGCATCTCACTGTGGAGCAGCCATCCCACAAGCAACTGCTGGAGAAGATGAAATGGATCGGGGTTCTAACTCCAAGTCCAAAGCGAGCAGAGCATCCTGCAGGTCCTGCAAAGACGATATCTTAAAGTCAGAAGAGGCAGCAGGTAGGGAGAAGGAAGAGGTAAAGAGACCTGTTAGTGGCTTGTCTGCTCACTCAGGAATTTCTGCAGGGACATCAAGTGTATGCCCTAATTGTGGAGGTTGTAAACGAGGAGTCCCCTTTGAATCCAACAGCAGAGCATCACAGAGATCCCATCACTCTAATCCTCCCTCCCCAAAGGCTTGCTCTGCTCTGTCAAATAAAGAGAATGCCAAGGAAGGCAGTGATGATGAACGCTCTGTTACCTCATATGTGTCAGCACTATCCAACAAGATCAGCTGCACCAACAATGGGGACATCCCTGCAGTAACAAATGGAAAAGAAGGTAAAGCATCTAGTGCCACAGTCACTCCTGATCCAGCCAGAAAAGACGAAGAAAGGGTCCCTAGTGCTGCGTCTGCCACAAGCCACAAGTCCAACAAATGTAATGGTGTTACTAGTGTAACTTCTGAGAAAGTTGAAGACAGAAGCCTGAGTGTCATGTCAGCTCAGTCCAACCTGTCTGCCAAGTCTAAAAAATCAAGCTGCAGTGCCACAGCTGATGCTCCTGATGTTACAACACAGGAGGAAGCGGAGGGAGGAATTGTTTCAGAGAGATCAGTCAGCTCCACATCAGACAAATCTGGCTCTTCAGTCATATCTCACAAGTCCAACAGTCATTCACATATCATGGTTACCTCTCCTGCTGACAATGCAGTGGTTGAAGAGGATGAAATAAATGGAAGAGCACCAAGTGCCCCCTCTGTGAAATCTGATGCATCTGCCAAGGAAGAAAGACCTGCTAGTGCCCTCTCAGTCGTCTCAATGAAGTCAACTCAATCAGATGTTTCCACAAAGTCCAAAACATCTCACAAGTCCTCTCGCAATTGTGTGAAAGCAGCATCTCCAAGTGATGAAGCTGAAATTGTAGAAGGAAAAGATGAAGAAGTAGAAGCAGAGGAGAGAACAGCCAGTGCCATGTCAGCCAAGTCAAATATGTCTGCCAAGTCTAATAAATCCCTTAAGTCCAATAAAGCTGTGGAAAGGATACCTTCTGCTAGGTCAGATGTGAGTGGAAATGGAGAAGAGAGGGCACTTAGTCAAATGTCAGCCAAGTCAGTTAAATATGTGACATCCACCAAGTCATCCAAGTCTAACTGTAATGGTAACACAGAAGGAAGTTTAGAATTAGGACATGATAGTGGAGGGGCAGAGGTCCGGGCTGGCAGTGCTTTGTCTTGTAAATCAGCTTTGTCTGTAAAATCCAGCCACACAAACAAGAGTTCAAGAGTAACTTCTCCAGCCAAAGAAGAAACAACTGAGCAAGGCAGAACCTCCAGTGCATGGTCAGGGACATCACACACCTCTGCAAAGTCACAGAAGTCAAACCACATTCCAGACGCAACTCTAATTTCAAATGAAGCTGATGTTCCTTCTACATATGTAAATGAGAACGCAGATGAAAATAATGAGCGGGCGGCTAGTGTCATGTCTGTAAAGTCAAAATCTTCAGAGAGATCAGCCAATACTGTGACTATTAAAACACCAGAAGAGGCTGGTGAAGGAGATGAGACAGCATTGAAACCACAGAGTGCTGCATCAGTCAAGTCAGGAAAATCAAATGTCTCAGCACCTTCCAAGCATAAGGTAACAGCTGACATTGTGGTTATTGAAACAGCAGATGCAAATGAAAACCTAGTTGAAGATGATGCTCCGAAAAGCAGATGTTCTAACAAAACATTTTCCCCTAGGCGGGCTCGTTCACCCAAAACACCAGCATCACAAACATCTCGTAGCAGCCTTCAATCTCAGCAGCTCGTACCTGTTGGTGGAGACACGAGAGGGCCCAGTGCGTTATCAGTGCATTCAATAGCTTCTGCCAAATCTGCTAAATCAATCAGGTCTAAATGTACCTGTGGAGACAATTCAGAACTTAAAAAGGTGAACAAGGAAAGGGCAGAAAGGAGTGAGGAGGTAGAGAAAGATGCAGAGAATGAGGAAAAAGAAGCATCTGACAGAACATCAAGCATCTGCTCATCTTCATCCAGAAGCCAGAGGAGAGAATCCGGGCATACTGAGCAACCACTGAGTCGAAACTCATCCGGATCAGTCTCTCTTGGTTTGCCAGCAGACCAAGACAGAGCAGAATCAGACAGTGGAAAGTCAAGTGTGTCCTGTCTTACAAATACTGACACTAAGAACAAAACAAAACTAGTAACAGTTAATAATAGCAAAAGAACAGAGTCTGCTGTGTCTCCGACATCCAACAATAATGGCAATAAAAATCCCTCAGTGCACAGTCCATGTGGTTTAGATATTCCAACTATTGAAACACCAGGAGAAGGTGAAGATGAAGATATGAGAGCACAAACAACAAACAGAGCATCCAGTGTAGGTTCAGCCAAAAGCCATTATTCTGCTAAAAGCAGCGAGTCTCATAAATCTTCCTGTAAATGTGGTGTCAAAGCATCCCCTCCAGTACAGCATGAGAGCAACAGCCCCACTGGAAAAGGAAGTGTGAAGTCTGTTTCATCTGCAGTATCGTCAGCCAGTGGGAAAGCTAAGAGAAAATCACATAAAAAGGACAATTTTGCAACACCTTCAGGGGAATCGGCTACTGGGAAAGATGAAAGCAAGGCTTCAAGCAGACCAACTAGCACAGAAGTAGACATCATTCAGTCCAAGAGTCCTTGCGGCCTCAGGCCTGAGTCGGCAGCTTCATCTGCTTCAGGGTCGAGAGTGAAGGCCTCAAAGCAACTCAAAAGTGGCCAATCTGTCAAAAGTTCACCTCAGAATAAAGAAATGCCGGCCTCAACACCAGGCAGCAAAGTGGAATCATGTAGGGAGAGTATTCTGTCTAACTCTCTGTCTGCTGCTGACTTGTTAAAGGAAGCAATAGCTCCTGTACGTCCAAACAGCCAACAGTCAAAGACCAGCAGCAAGGCCAAGAGTGAGAAAAGTGGAAAAAGTGAAAGACGTGATAAAAAGGAGCCGGAAGTGACACCGGCTTGTTTGCCCAATGCTTCCCCCAGTGAAGTTGTCAGTGACTGGCTGCGGAGCATCCCCGCTAATAGTAGCATGCTCACACTTGGTGATGAGCTGACTGAGGATGACCCAGACGAGAGCAGGAAGGAACCAGGGGAAGACATATATGAGCAGGAAAAATCTAAAGATGCAAAAATCAACAAGGTGGGGACTGAAGATGAAGAAGAGAAGGAGAAATCAGACGAATGTGATGACGCGCAGGAGGAGAGTTCAGAGGCATCATCAGCTGTTGCAGTAGAAACTTCTGCTCGACCACACACTCTACAGGGCCAGGAGTCTCTGCTCAGGAGCTGGCATTCTTCAGCTGCAGTGATGAAAGTGCTTCTGAGTTCATCAATGGGGAGATGTCGGAGCATGCCTGAGGTAAACCAGAATGTAAACAGCAATCATTCAGTCTAAAAACACTGGAAGGTAGCTAAGTGCAGCTTCTTTATTCCAGCTGTGCACAGGAAAAACTCACACACAAGGCAGGGTGAGTAAGTGAGCACTCAACCTAATAAAGAGTGGCTTCAGTATTTAAGCATAGTATAAATTACATCACATCCCTTAGCAAAATAAGCTTTTTTACAACAAGAAAGAAATAATGAGGGAGAGTTTATCTGTCTTGGTCCATCTCTTCTCTCCAAGGACATTCTCCGATATTTGATTTCTCAGTCTCCTAAAGCACTCAGTCAGAAATGTTGCAACAGTTGGTTTCAGCCGGTTCTTCAGTTTATGAGAATGTCTAACACAAGTTAAATAGGTGAGCATGTAGGTATGTAATTAGGACAAGGTTATATGAGCACGTAAGTCAGTGATACTTCCTTACTCAGGGCACCCAATTAAATAATTTTACTGATTATTCTCATTAACTAATAGCAACCCTTTTCATTTTAAATTAAATGCAGGAATGCAGTTTTGTGGAGGTTTTTTTTAATAGTCCAGTGATTCTCAGCCTGGCCAGATCTGATATTCAGCATTTCACAGTAGTAGTAGTAGTGTCAGCAATAACAATAGTGTTATTTTTTTATCTGTTTCTTGATGAAATATGACTAGAGCAAACCAAGATGTTCCATATTTACTGCAGATGAATATCTGTTCTACAAATATCAACCATTATTATAACAGTATATAATCAGAATTATTTTAATCAGTCACCTTAACTTGTTGCATACTATATATCCTGTTTTGTAATTTTTCTGTTTTAAAGCTATGTGATTTATGATGCTATGCCATGAACAAATGTGCCCCAAAAGTACATGACATACAGTAGAATGTCCACATAAAAATCAATATGAACATTATTACTGTTTGTAATATGTAAGTAACTGGTTTTCTCTGGACGTCTGTTTTTTTCTTTAGGTGTCTCCAGTTTATGGCCGCAGACTAAGCAACTCAGCCAAGGGTCTCTTAGACTGTCTAACCCAGCTTCAGCTCATTGAGCCTGCGGTGAATCCTAGTTATGAGGCACAGAAGAACCGCCAACAGCAGTATGAGAATATAATGTCTATCCTTCAGTCCCTCTGGCTCACTCAACCCCGGGAGATACAAACCAAGGATGTTGGCACAGACCACGTTACTCCACCACGGTCTTCATCCGGAGTTGGTATGAGCAGTGGGTCAGGTGGGTCTGGGAAGGAGAATGGAAATGAGGGCGGAGATGAAACACCCCCAAAACAGACAGAATCGCTACATGGGGATGAAGGAGAAAAGGAAACCGTCGGAGAAGGTGAAAAAACTGACACAGCAGAGAAGCAACAAAGTACAATCTCGGCAAGTCTTGACAGCCCAAAAGAGACCGAAGACCCCAGTTCACCTAAGAGCTCAGCCAACGATAGCTCCAAATCGCCCAGTGATAATGAGCGAGAGACCCTTGAGGATTCCAGCTCTGGCACGCCCCCAACTGTCCTACGAGCGCCGCTCACTAAATGCATGTCCCAAGACCCGGATCCAGTGTGGGTCATGCACCTTCTGAGGAAACTGGAGAGACAGTTCATGGAGCATTATGTGAATGCTATGGCAGAGTTCAAAGTTCGCTGGGACCTGCAGGACAGCCTTATCCTGGACACTATGATCTCTGAGCTAAGGGATGAGGTCAGTCAGCGCATTCAGACTAGTATACAGCGAGAGATGAAGAAGATTCAGAGTCGGGCTGGAAAAAGTGGAAGGGCACCCCGGCCACCACAAGGACCAAACCTTTCCAGGGAGTCTACAACGACAGAAAAGCGCAGACGACTTTTAAAGGTACGGTAACAAGAAGTAATTCTGCTGCAAATCTGATGAATTAATCTTGTGTTTTCAACTGCAGACATAACAATTCTTGCTTTATTTTCCAGGTGATGAAAAACCAATCCATAAAAACCACAGACTCCCTCAGCGATGGGGAAACGGGTGAGTTCAGCGACCAGCGAAGCGACGATGAGTACTGTCCTTGCGACGCCTGTGTCCGTAAAAAAATGGCTGCTCGGCCTCTGAAAAAGGCTGAAGTTGAAGCACCAGTAATAATGGAGTTTGACCTCTTTAAAATACTTCAGCTGAAGAAAATTCCACCTGCTACAGCACCATCACTATCTACAGAGGAAGAAACTGAGAGCATGGCTCATGAAGAGGACGAAATAAGGAGTTTGGAAGTCGTGCATGAGGAAGAGGAGGAGGAGGAGGAAACCAAAGAAGATATTACACCTGATGTGAATTTAGAAGAGGCCATCCCAGAGGAGGAAAAAGAAAAGGATGAAAGCAAAATGGGAGTGGGAGAAGAAGAAAATAGTGAAGAAGAGGAGGCAGAATGTGAGTGTCAGTGTGCCAGAAATGACGATGGAGACAAGACAGAAGGAGAGAAGGAAGAGGGAGAAACAGCTGAGGGAGAGGAGGAGGAGGCTGGGGAAAGCAGCAGCAATCCCGCTGACAAGGAAGAGGGGGCGAATGCAGAAGATGAAGGAGATACTGGGGATGAGACAGGAGACAATGACAGAGAGACAGGAACAGGGGAGGAAGAGCAGCGTGACAAAGATACTATCAAAGACTCATCAGAACATGGGGGCGAAACCACTGAAAATGCAGAGAGTGACGAGGAGGAGGAGGAGGAGGAGGCAGAAGAGTGTGAAGTGTGTCAGTCGATATCCGAGGAAGAGGAGGACACAACCATGAAGGAAAGCGGAGCAGGTAAAGAAGAAGAAGAAGAAGAAGATGAGGCCTCTGGGGAGGATGCAGCAAAAACTGCAGCGAATGAAGAATCACCAGCAGTGGAAGGAAACGTCAGCACTTCAGCGGAGAGGGAGGATGAGGATGACGAGGATGACAAGGACAACAGCAGCACAGAGTCACACGAAGAAGAGAAGGGAGGAGAGAATGACAAGCATGAGGGGGAAGAAAAAGCCTCACTACAGGTAAAGAGACAATTCAGAAATGACTCAGTAAAGTAATGTTTTCCAAAGCTTTAAACTGAACTGTTGTGAAGGACATGCTTCTGTTTTAAGACCTCAAAGTGAAACCAGCCAATAAAATGTATTTTCATCATTATGATATGAGTATGTACGATAAACACACCCCAAAGGTCTTCCTGAAATGGTATGAGTTAGAAAAATCATGCATGCAACCATCTGACCTATCAGCTAGACCTCTCTATACATGGGCCATGCATCCACCCCATGTGTCCAATAACATGAAGCTCCACTTAGTTGTCAGTTAACCTCAAATTTAAGCTGCAGGCGTTAGAAATCATTTTCCTCCTCTTTGCCCTAATAGTGGAGCAGCTCAAGTCCACGTTTCAAGATGGCCACCATTAGTGCTATATATAAATGTGATATCTAATCAATGATGTGACAAAATCTTGCAAAATTTGGCATAAATATTCAATCAGAGGCAAAGATCTTCTTCTTCTTCTCCTTTCAGCTGCTCCCCTCAGGGGTCGTTGTGCACTGTCTGTACATTTGTATTAAATTAAAATGACTATCTTAATACACAAACTCTATACAAGACACATGTTGCAATGCAGTTTTTGCTACTATTGAAAAGTGAAGCATAAAATATCAAGTCGGAACTGCCTCTGTCTCTGAAAATAGGAGTATTTCACCAAATCGTGCAGACCTAGTGCCTACAGAAAACTACAGATTCTCTGAAGTCTAAAAACGTAGCCAAGAGAAAATGCAGTAGTGTAGTTCCAGGTCAGATGGCGTGAATTACAATATGTTGAAGGATTATTACAGACTTTTTATTAAAACGAGTGTCAGTGCATGTAGATTGTCCTCATATCAATCAGGCCAAAAATACCTTAACCTCACAAGATGAAATTACATGACATTCCTTTTACATGACTAAGTTTTGTTTTTTTTTATCTGCAACACATTTTGTACATATGCTGAAAATGTCAGACTCCCTTTCATTTCCTTAGACTAGTCAGGACACAGTTGGAGTTTTTTTTTATTCCACTGGACATTGACCGTGGGGTTAAAGTCTCCCTTAAAGAAGAGTCTGACCTAAAGGCTGCTGGGAAAGCTAATCCTGCTATCCAATTAGGTGGACTCAATAAATCTGTTTTGTTTGGAATAACGCAGAGCTCGCACGACTGACTCACTCACCCACCACCTGTGCATTTTACTGCAAAAGGGCAGATCTATTAACTTACAGTTAGTATAACTGGAACTTTGTTTATTTAAACTGTCCCCAAAAAGAAATGTGTCATCTCCTGGTGACCCAAAAATAAAACAAACATCCAGTGTTTTACAGTCACTGCAAATATCATGTTTTCATGCATTTTGTTAATTAAATCCACAGTATTTATTTCATTATTTCACTATTTAATAAATGAGGACTAAATTAACAAAATAATGAATAAAATTAACAAAAAATAACTTAAAAAATAGTAAAACAAAGGAAAAAAATGTAAAAGTAAAAAATAAACTTATCAAAATAATAAAATCTCTAAATAAACTCCAAAATTAACAAAGATTAATGTAACCACATAAAATAACTAAGAAAATGAACAAAACATCAACAGATTATTTAAAAAAACAGAAAAATAATTAACAATATATACATCAGTGAACAATATAAAAAAGAAAATGAACTAAAAACTAAAGTATCACAATATGAACAAAATTGAGCAATATATGAGTGAAGTAATGGTGAACATTAACATCCATCCATCCATCCATTTTCTACCCCTTAATCCTCGTGAGGGTCGGGGGGGGGGGTGCTGGAGCCTATCCC
>JAQQAE010011901.1:0-13394 GCA_029823295.1 Pseudamia nigra | reverse complement strand
TTTCGTGAATGCCGAAGGACAGAAGTAAGACAAACACACACAAACACAGAAGCGACAGACGGCGAGCCATACACATCAGCGCCATCTTCAGCTTTAGAAACTAATGGGTGACATCACGGTCACTTTGTCCACAAATACTATATTTACACTCTACTGTATGTGCCTCAGCATCCAGCAGCGCTATTACAACTTCACATTACTTCCACATCAACCTCAATGTACAGCCCTGGTCATTTCCCACTGGTTGTGATTAAGAAATGTATGAAGAAATGTAATGTTTGCACAGTACTGCATGTGAACGGCAGGTGTGCGTCTCTTTAGAGGTAACACAACGTTGAAGTCCACAGGAGCTTTTCACTGGACTTCCTGGCACGTAATGCTTTCATGATACAAAACGTGACTCCGGGACATTAAGTCAGTTTGAGATCAACTAGTGAAACACTACTAATGACGTTAAACTTGAGATGCTCTCAGCCACTTTCACTTTTTGATCAAATTAGTTCTTTGATAAAAATAGGTTATAGACTCTTCCTGACAGCTACTCTTGATGAGTCTTTCACATTTACATTATCCATTGGTCTGTCCTTTCTTCTCACTTATCCATTCTACCATTCTCTGTAATTATTCTTCAGTTTCTTCACCCCGTGTGAGTTCTGCAGAGGAAAAAAATGTGCTGTAGTGCATTATACTATACCATGATAAATGGAGAGAATCCGTGTCTGTTGACTGTGGCCTTGAGATAAAGAATAAGCAAATGAAACTGCTTGCTTGCCTCAGAGAACCCGGGAGTCCACTGCCACCATCCTTCATGCTAATTTGATTGAGAACGCCTGATCAGCACGCACCTCTCAACCCACACACCTTTGCTCCTAGGAGGCATTTGGGGAGGGGGCCAGAGGATAGAGGATGCTATCATGGCACATAGTAATAACAATTTATCTCCAGGATGCCTGTCTCAGCGTATAATGTTCAAGTTAGGTCCACTGTGGGTAGTTTACATCAAAGTGAAATGTGGTGCCGCAGTAGAGGGCAGGACAACACGAAAGACAGGAAGGACAGGAAAGAAGAAAAAAGGAAAGTACAGTTGAAAAAGTGACTGAATGAATGAGTGGTGAATGAAATAAGGAGGGAATGAGGAATTCAGAGAAAGATCACGAATGACAGCAGGTCAAAGGTTGGATGTAGGGAATAAAGAATGACAGCAGAAGAGTGTGAGAGGAGAAAATAAACAAGTGCTTAACAATCTGAGTGTATGTTCCCACACTGCAATTAATGTGGAGCCAGAAGGACAGCCCACTCCTTCCTGCACTAAAACAAAACCAGGATTGATGAGAGTGCCTGTAATGCTTAAGTGACTGCCTCTATAGGCTTGCTATGAGCAAGAGAAAAAAGGAGAACAGATAGTTGGCTGGAGAAAGAAGGAATGTGGTAAAAATAGGCTCCTATCAAACATTTGAGAAAACAGTTAGTGATTCCAAGACCTGAAGTGGTCTGTGCAAACCAGAGTGAGAACAGCGGTGCACAATTGAAAAGGGAGATAAATTGGGATCTTTTGATGGTCTCCTTGGTACCTTTTCTCTGAGCTTCATTCATTATACTGCATGCAATGAAAAACATTCAAGGAGAGAAATATCACCAGTCAGCAGCAGTGCACAGACCTGCTTTTCCTCTCAGGCTATATTTCACCAGGTTTGACCTTCTCAAGTCAACAAACCAAAGTGTTAATCATGGAGAAAAACAATCAAAATTAATTCCCCTTTAGTCTGCTTGCTTGTTCTGTTGCCATTATATCTTCACTGGCTCATAGTTAGGATTTGGTTTCTACAGTGAGCTATGCGGTGTATCGCAAACACTGCATGACTTGAATATTTGTCAGAATCTACACTTGAAATGCATAAAAAAGCAATCAATATAGTATTTTTTTTCTGTTTTTGCATAACATTTTTTTTAATGTTTTATGCTGTTTTAATTATGTGACCTTTTGTTTTAGGGCGTCAGTGAACTCTTAGTTGTACTTTCTTGTTTTTATTTTGTCAGAGTGATTGCATGTTTCTTTTACCGTAGGTGTTGGATCATATTTGTCCCTGATGTACAGCACTTTGTTTTCAGCTATGGTTGTTTTAAAGTGCTATATAAATAAAGTTGATTGATTGAGTGATCCTACTTAAATCTCCTGCACATAACAAAAGATCACTAAAATGTGTATGTACAGCACATGCACACAGATATTTATGTTCTAGTAAGCCGTACCATGTATGTTGGATGGATGCCCTACAAGGAAAGGCAGAAAAACCATTTAACATGGATACAGGGTGTTTCACACTTTGCAAGGTCAGCTGTGTTTGTTCATTATTTACAAAACAGCCCACACGAAACATTGAAAAAGACAAAATTATTGCTGCGGCTTTAGAACAAACATGCACCAAAAAAAGGAAACAGAGGGAGAAAAATTGCTGAGTACTGGTTTTCCATGGTTGTCAGCGTTGCAATTAATACCAGCCATTTCACCATAATGAGCTGTTAAGCGTTAGCTGCCAGAAAGTCTCTTCATTTGCTTTTGAGTCTCAGAATATTTTGTCTAATTATAACAGCTCTCTACCCTCTCCTTGTCAATGTCACTGTTGTTGTACCTGCATAACTGCTGCATGTCTTGTTAGACAACATTATCAGCACCCATCATGTGGAGATGAGGTTTCTAATGGTAGACTATTACTATTATTACAGATGTACAGTACCTACTGTTTTACTCAACCGCATAACTTTGCTGTTTAGTCTGCACTACACTCCCAGCTATTGGTTGAATGCAAACCATTATGGCTGTGTGACATCTTTGCTTTAAACACAAAATGTAATAAAAATGTTAAAAAAAAGAGTTGTCCTGGAGCTGTTATTTATGGCCCACTATGGGATAGTTGTAGAGGCTTAACCTGCTGGGAAAACCTTTATTCCCACAAAGCTTGTAGTAAACAAACTTTCAGTGAATTCAGAGTACCTATAAATCTTAAACTATCATTACATGTTGTTTTTGTTATGAGCCAAATAAAGTATTTTCTTTCATGGCGTGAAATTTAAACGACTTTGTTGCCGTTTGATATTCTGAACAAGGTTTTAGTCTGGTTCCTCTGCGTCACATCAGGAGTCAGGTTAGAAAATTAACTCTGTCATCCTGAAAAGACCAGGGACAAAATCATATATTTCACCACTTTTGAGAACAATCTTTTGGACAGATTAATGGGGCAATTTAACAGCAACAAAAGGAATGACACATGGCTTCAATTAGCTGAAGCCTTGAATGGATACTTGTCAAGGGGAGTGAAGATATATCCCAACTCAAAGCCTGACAAGATTTAAAAACAAAAACCATTGCAATAAGAGCCAATAAAACTCAGTCACTTGTGTTTCATCCATCTATCTTATACCTTATACTATCTTAAGTGTATCTATCTATCTATCAATCTGTGTATCTGTCGTTCAGTCAGCTGGTCTGTCGGTCTATTTACAGTAGCTATCTAAGTATACAGTATATGTATTTAAAGAAGAAGAACAAAACAAAGTGCAATCATGTTAAACCACTCAATATAACAGACAGATAGAGAGAAAATCATTTGTTTTGAACTGTTAAGGGTGATAAATGGGATTCTGTCTCCATGACAAACAGTGAGAACAGAAAACTGTCGGATCATCTGTTTTGTCTTCTATTGTGAAGTTGCCACAGTTGCCTGCACAGAATCCTGAAGCATTCGTGTCTGGAGCCCTACAGTATGTGTGTGTGTGTGTGTCTGACTGTGAGTTTACTATAAGCATTTACTGCATGTGTGCATTCCTTGGTGTCTGTACAAAGTGAACTTTCACTGTGAGTGTGTTTGTGCTTGAATGTGTTGCTTCCTACCAGCATAGGGAACAGGGGCATCCTTGTCTAGGGCTACCAGAGGAGGGTCCAGCAGCACCGTGTCCATGTTCTCTGTGATGACACCATGGTAAGATGTCTCAATCCATGGCTTGTGCTTGTTCACTGTGGAAAAGAAGAAACAAAAGAATGAGAAAGGATTGGACGTATAAATATGTACATCTACCAGTTTTACTCCTTCAATTTAGTTGCCCTCAAAAGGTGAAAATCTTGATTGTGATTCACATGCAGGGCTATAAGTTACTGTACATCACTATATTTAAATGTACTGCGAGAGAAAACACCATCTCTTTTGCTGTCACATTTATTTTAAAAGGGCAACATTTTGTAACTAGGAAGGAATGATTTTCACAAATATAACTGTAAGAGGTTTATGGTGCTTTTAGGCTGACAGTCCAGTAGCAGCTTACCTCAACTAGCTTTTGCCCAATTTTAGCACCAGTGATGCTTTTCCGCTGCCAATACATGTGAGGCCAGTATAAAAAGCCACAGCTCCTTTTGGGGGAAAACAAACGGCTGCTTCGAAATACTTTGTCAATCAAGGCACAAAACAAACCTGCAATAAAATCACCATAATTAAATATGCTAATTTTTTACATTTAAGCCATCTATAATTACATCCATTTCGTCTCCTGTGTGTAGGCCACACCAGCATGCTATTGCTATAGCCTACATACAGTAGCACACTACCTAGCATACTACTAGTCTTTTTTTCAATTAAATAAATAATCTTATTAAGTTTACATGGTATCTGAGGGGAATATAGAAGCTTTCTAATTCTGGTATTCTTTTTTCATTTTAGATTTGGTTTTGTGCTGCATGTCCTGCAATAAGCCTACATGTATGCTGCAAGCGTGATATCATATTGCATTACTTTTGCTCAAACCGAAACACAACCTCACAGGGACCAAAAGATTTTCTCAGAGTATCTCTTGGTACCTGGCTCTACATATGTAATGGAAATCAAAAAGACATGTTGAGCTGAGGGGAACTGAGCTGATACTGGCAGTAAAAAAGGAGCATTACAGTGGTTTGTAAATGGTACACAATAATGCACAAACTAAACAAATACATTTCACTCTTGAAATCAATTCAAAATGTTCTGGTATTTTATTTTAAGTGGCTAATTACTGTATCTTACCTATTTAAAGGTTCAGTATGCCTTATTTGCACAAGCTCGTAAGCTTACAGTATGTGAAATCTTGGTTGTGCTTGAGTTGGTCCTTTTTTCAGTGTTGTGAGCTATGAAGAATTTGATTTGAGCACACAGGATTTAAAAACTGACCTAAATCCTCCAGACATAAATCTATGTATGAATTACCCAGCACCACACAGACACCAAGACAACGTGTATATACTACATGAAAATCTTCCCTTCTCTTGGAGCTGTTAGATTTTAAGTTACTCCTTATCTCCAGTTTTGGCTTGTTTTAGACATTTTGTGGATTGGGCATACAGTATGTATATATATTTTTTCAAATCTGAACATGTTACTTTGCATCTAAGTACATTTACTCCATTACATGTACATGAGTAGTTTCTGTGAGAAAAATGTACTTCTACTCAGTTACATTTGGCTACATCTCAATACGTACTGTAGAAGCAACATGAACAAAATGACCAACACAATTGAACACATTCAACAAAATAAAGAACATGAGCAAAAATGCTGGGAGTAGCAGTGGAAGCCATAAGTAGTGCATTCTGAAAAAGCTACTTATTAGTGTGAAGAAAAGAGCAGAGAAAAGAAGAGCAGAATGCCACCAATATATTAGACTTTGTGTTTTGACTTCCACATCTCCACACTTTATCCAGCGCTATCTCTCCACAGCGTGCCCATTGTTTGTACTGTATCTTTCCAGTGTTCCCTCTCTCTCTGTTGCTGTCTCTCTGCCAGAGTTCAACCATTATGCCACAAAACTGACACTAGAATAAGATGAAAAGATGAGCTGGAGATTAACACAGATCACAACTGACCATGATTACTACAAATTAAACTCCCTGTCTTGCTCACAGTGAGATCACACAGAGAGACCGATGTCCAAGCCACAAGAAGAGCCATGTGTACGTGCAGACTTCTGTGTACACACATGCATATGCAGAAACCACTGGTGTACAAGTGTCACTCTCTGCAGAGAGCTAGAATGTTAACTTGACCTTTCTATCCACTGAAGAGGAACGCTTTGTCTCATGCCAATGAGCAGATGACATGTCCAGCTGGCAGTGATTTACAACGCATCAAACTGTTCCTAAAACCTCCTCACAGCTTTTCATCTGTTTGGATAAATTTCAGTGATTCTGTCCTACTATTCCATTTCCTTTCCTACTTGTCACCATACTGAGCTGAAAGAACAGGGTCAAAGCAAAGCAGGAAATTAGTGTTAAGCTTACATCTGCACACTGTGAAACAAAAGTTGAATGAGTGAATGCATTACAAACAGCTATTTAAGTCAGAAAAAAAAAATCTTCAAACTTGTAGAATTGATTCAACATGTAGTGTGTAGGATTTAGTTGATTTACAAATGGTTGCAAAATGCGAGGGTTCTTGCCAGAGTTATTGTTTTAATGTAGAAACACAGACACACTGGAAGGAGACCCCTCCCTCCATAGATACACAACTGTCTTACTCCCCGTTGTTGATACTGTTAAAATAGCTCTCTTTAGCCCTTTCACACATTGTGTCCACTAAAGCAAAACGCCATAGGACAGTGAGTATTTTGACTTAAAATGAACAAAATAATCAGGAAAAAGAAGCAAAAGGTACAAAATAGTAAGGAAAATAAATAAAAATGAACAAAATCAGAAGACAGTGAACAAACCAATGAAGACAATGAACCAAACTAGAGACAAAAAGAAAAAACAAAAATAAACAAAATGTGCAAAACAATTCAGAATTTGCTCAGAAATGCACAAAAAGAAGAAAGATGAACAAAAAAAACCCAAACATTCAAGAAAATGCTTAAAAAAGAACAAAAAACAAAACTTTCAAACTGCATCATTGGTTGATATTTTTTGATACATTATCAATTAGTAACTAAAGCATAAAATTTGATTGTATTTCACTAAACTGCCATGCCCTGACCCACATAGCTTAACTATTTTCAACTACTACCTTGTTCAAAATATGTGACATTATTTGAAAGCTTGTTTGGAAGTACCACAAGGCTGAAAACATCAAAACCCAAGTTGTTTTAATAATTCATGCATGAAAGGGTTAAAGCCTATTGTACGCCACCGTATACTGCCCACATGTGGTGCAGCTACAGAAAAGCTAAGTTTAAGAAATTCAAGGTCGCAATTAATGTTGCACTTAGAAATTTACTGAAGGTTCATCGGTGCCAGTCAGATGTTTGTGCAGAGTGATGTTCCCACTTTAGATGCTGTCATTAGAAATCTTATGTATAAATTCATGATGCATCTGAAAGACTCATAAAATTAAATCATTATGGCTTTAACAATGCCTAGGAAAAGCAGTATATGTCTAGTTTTTGGAAGCACTGCAAGAAGGTCCCGGTGTGCCACATCTACATCCTTTCTTAATTTTTGTTTTTAATCTGTTGTCTTTCATTGTCTTTTATATATTTAAGTGGCCCTTTCTATGTCTGAAATAAAGACTGATTGATAAAATACAATTATGCACATTATATTACTTTTCTGTAAATAGATCCCTCTCAGCCCTACACGATGCTGCTTTAACTGGATTGCATCAACTGTTTGAAGTACAATAAACTAATGAGATTAAATGTACATGTTCTATAAAAGCAGCACATGCAGTCACTTTGACATCACCCACTGAGTTGGGACTGAAAACCCTGAGAGGCACAATTAAATCACCACAGCTGAACTGGAAATGTATTGTGTCTGTGTGAGACTTTGGTTAACCATTCACCTTTTACACTTCGGCACTTACAGTTTGATAATCTCAACCTGGTTGAAGATGCAACCTGCCCTGCTGTGAGGGAGTAGAGAGTGGATTATAGAGAGCGAACAAGAAGCTCAAGGGAAGACATTATTCATACTAGGAGTCTCATCTTATGCTTATACAGGAGATATAAAGCACTGCAGCAGTACACAGCACGGCTCTGCTCTGTTTAAAAGAGGAAGAGGAGAGTGTTTTAAAGTATCTTGATGCCTGAAATATTTAACTTATAGTACAAAATCAGGGTATAAAAACCAAGCCTACGGACAAATACATTCATGGCATATTCATGGTACAGCTTGAATGCTTACACTTAACCATTTCCTCACATTTACTGTTCTGTAAGTGCAAAAGTAAAATTTCCATATAAACATAAGACATAAAACGAACGGAAACAATCTTACAGTATAAACCAAAGGCATAAAAGTGGTCATTAAACCGGCTATAAAAATGGCCTTTATTTAAGTGATTCTTCATCCCATGTGCTTGTACTTGTCATTGTAAATACTCAGAATCCATCATGCTCACATAGCATTTCATTTACATTTGAAGAGGTCTTCAGTACGTTTAATAGCAGCCGACAGCCAGTACAGTTTACTCATGGGTGGCAGGTTCAATTTCTTCCTTAAGGTCTTACATTTATCCCAAACAAACTGGGTGGAAGCTGAATCAGTGACTCTGAAAGTGAGTCTAATACAAGAGCTGTTTTACAGAAGGAGCACACACCTGATCATCAAAATGGGCTATTTCCAAAATGACTTTCAACACATGTAGCACTACAAAACCATTAAGGGTGTGTTCAAAATTCTTCCTAGGCATCTTAGTCCTGAGCCACAGCAGAGGAAAGGAGAAGGAGAGAGCCAAAACTGAAACTTTTTAAGGAGAAACACTTGTCAAATAAATAGCCCTATAGTGAAATATTTTTCCATTTTTCCGATTATAGCACATGATTCCTTTAATAATAAGTACAATGTACAGCAATACACATGGCATGTTTGGTCATTTCCCAGAGAAGGTCTGCAGTGATTACACTGTTACAGCAACACTGCACATTATGGAAGGTTAATTCAATTAGTAGGACATACAGCCTGAAAGTGGATCTAGTACAGCAGTGGATAAAATCTGCTGTGACAGTAATCTGAATGCTGGAGACCAGGACTTTCCTTGAACAAACACGTCATTCACAAGACTCAAATCAAAATATCTGCCACTCTTTTGTCCGGGGATGGAGATGCAAAAAAACATATTACTGCACGGCCAGTGTCACTTAATAATCTTTATTTAATCTGGACCCTGACTCATCTCCCAAGAGATATTCTATAATAGCTCCATTCACATATTGATCAAATCAAGACATGTCAAATCCATTTCTGGTTTACTATTTATGAGTGGCTGCAGTGGGACTGTGAAATGTGAAGACAGAGATAAAATCTAATGCTAAAAAACCCCCAAAAATACAGTATTGAACTGAGTGCCTTCACAGAAAACTAAGTCAATATAAGGAAATAAAATCTAGGCAGAAAATTTGATGATTAGAACAAGACATACATTTCGAGAATTATTCAAAAGATATTAGTGATTCTGAAGGCTCAGACAGGGCAATTGGATTGATCCAGTCAGAGTATCCGCACAACCACATTGGCTCATAAATCTATCCTAGGCAATGCTGCAGAAAACTCCTCTGCTTTAAAACCCAATTGCACAAGGCTTTTGAGAAACTGTGCAGAATTTAGGGGCTCTCTGATGTTATGTACCTGGAGTTTAAGAACAAAATGGACCCTTAGGAAAAGTGAACTAACGCACTGAATGTGCACATGATAAAAAAAAAAATTGGACTGATGAGAGACACTGAAAGGAGCAGTAATTAAAAAATAAGAGCAGAATTAAAACAAGAATAAAACCGTACTACAGGATGCATCAAACAAGTTTACCAGCAACTCTTTTGAGAGCTGAGGACGCATACTGAGCATGTGCAAATCTACCGTGACATCCTGGGTGCCCCGGTGGAATGAGCAGTAATTAAACTTGGGCACACAGAGATACTCCCATGCTCAAACAAACAGGCCAGATGGGTGGAGAATTACCACTGTCCACAGAAAAATACAGCTCTGTGCAAGTGGGTGATGTTTTGTGCCGGTTTTGTCCTCCTATAAGCTGACCCATAAGATGGATATATTCCCAAAATGGGAAAAGATTAAAAGAATAAAGAGTGTGGAAAAGAAGGGTTAACATTGACAAGAGCATAACAGAGAGAGAGGGAAAATAAGTGTGTGCCATAGTGGTGGAGAGAGAAGGATGAGATAATAGAGGATGGAGTCAGAGGGAAAATGGGGCAATCAGTAGTAAAAAAAAAGGACGGGCAGCTAAACCATATTCGCATATTCGTCATAAAGTTTCCATCTGAAGAGACAGCTGCCTCTGGAGCGCCAAAAACTAAAATAATTGTAAAATTGTAAAATACATGGCATTATGTACATTATCAAAATTCCAGAGCACTGGCTCCAGAGGGCCCAACGACGATTATGGTATCTATTAATCTTTGGCACAGACTTTTCCTAACAACAGAATTGTACTACAACTCTGTATGCTTCATGAAAATGGCATGACTCCGGACTCCACAAAATCAAACAGTGTGCTGTACGTCTTAAGGCTGCTGTGCAATTTCAGCAGTTTACTGTCAGACACACTGCACAACACAGATCAAAAATGTTGAATTCATATGTGCAGACAGAGTGATGCTAAAACTGACTGAATGTTGAAAGAAGTTATTGAACAAGAATTAACATCATAAGCGGTGCTCCTATAGTTCTAATCATTGAAGCTAAGCTAACTGTGATCACACCATTAAAAAGATTAAATTTACATAGCAAAACAATGTTTCAGCAGGACATCAGGAGACCGTGCAACCTAAAGACCTAGGGCATAGGGAGGAAGCACAAAACTACAAGGAAGATGCAAGTTAGTATCACAGTATTGCAAGACAATGAGGAGACTGGAGAGGTGAGAGATGAGGAGAGACAAGGAGGATGGAGAGAGAAAGGAAGAAGGAGGGAGAAGAGGAGAGGAGAGAGAAGAAGGGACGGTTAATAGATAGAGGTACAGGAAGAGTTAAAAGCGAGATAACGAGAGATTGAAAGCAAAGCTCAGTGTGTCACAGTCCCCCCGCAGCCTCGTACTATGCAGCAGAACTAAGGAATGATTTATAACTTTCTGACAATAAATTTTATTCCATGCTGTACTTTAAGCAGTGACAATGATCATCTTTGGATTTCTCTCACTGTTTGATGCAGGACCAAAAATGTCGCTACATTTTGTAGTCTTTTGTCTGGGGCAGCTCAAAATCACACAGTGCAGACCAGACTTGCCTGAAGTTAGTATTGACTTAGCCCATTGTCTGCAAGTAGTCTCCGAAAATGACACCTGTGATCACAACATGCTGCCTTTACAAAACTTATTTACGTTTACAACAATTCATGTCATTATGTTCTCTGTGATGTATGTGATAGGTTGAGTACGTTCACACACCGTGTTCACTCTGTTGCTATCTAAAGAGATGCAAGGATGACCATATTTTACAGACAGAAACCCTTTTCCAGGTGTATGCTCCAAATGATCTGAAATATGCATTCGGTATATTGTTTTTTGTGCATAAACAAGAATTGACAGTGGTTGTTGCTGCTTGTCTGTAAAACTGGTTTCTGACAGTGAAGCTTTCATTAAAACTGGTATAAAATTCTATAATGTGGATATTGTGATACTGTACCTACATCATCTGAAGCTTTAATAACAACAGCTGCTGCTTACTGAACAGTCTAGTTCTGCACTGGAAATGAAATGATGGTAAAAGGCATGATAGAAGAGGAAAGACTAACAAAATGCAACATTTGTTTCTATTTTAAAAAAAAACCTGCAGCAACATTTGTGGAAATATAATGAATTACTATTCAGCTGTGCTCCAGAAACACAAAGAAACAGACACACTGAAAGATGGACAAAAAATTCTGACGACCACAATATGTTGGGGACAAAGATGGATAGATGGATGGATGGAGAGCATCTTCTAAGATATGCTTTGATAACATTTTTATTTTATAATTTCAAAGTATATGAATACTTTACTATACACCATATCCCTGATTTGACTCTGGCAGTGAACTCATCTTATTTCTCTTGTATTTATTTGCCAGGGCATCAATAATATTTGCAAACATTCATACAATCAAGACTGGAAAGACGGCAACAAGCTTTTACACTGAACTGTCAGCAGCTGCGTTACCTCTATTCAGCCATCAAATACCAAATAATTCTGCCATGTAATAGTAATTAAAATAACTAATGAATTAAAATTACTAATGAATTAAAGTTAATTTTAAGCCTTTGCCCCATTGACTTCATATAATAACAGTACATATTTAAACCAGACCACTAGTGTTTAAACATGGAGCCAAGGAGATAAATCCATTCTTTCATTTTCTCAGTAATTAACACAAAAAGAATAAAACATGACTGAGTTGCAGCTAATTAATGTTAAGTGACTCTATAATTTAAAACTTCAGAGTAAAGGAAATTCAAAATTATTTTCCTCATTGCACAAAGAAGATTTCACATTACTTTTATGTAATCCATTGAAACCAGGAATTTTTTCTTCCCAACAGAAATTCAACAGTTATTTATTTATTGGTTGCACAATGAGACAATTAAGACAAATTATCTTATTCTCACCTTGTCTCTCACAGTGATCTATCCTTGTGGAAATGTGTTTATGGCACTGTTAGTTTAACAGTGAAAGCAGTCAGAGAATTAAAACTGCACATTCAGAGCTATTCAGCGCAGTTAGGAGCTGATAAGTGCTTCAGAGGTGAACAGTAAATTTCATTATATCACGCTTCTAACATTAATTGATGGCACCTTAGTATTAGAGCTATGTAGGAGTTAATTAGGTGTAACGGCTATAAAACAGCATGACAGACAAGTATAATATAAGTCATTCGTGTATCTGAAAATATCCGTCTGTAACTGTGGATGTCACAGGTTGCTTGTCAGTGAGAAAACTCATGAGAAAAACAACAATAATGGTTGATTTGTAAAGGGGACAAAAATGGACGAAGTCTATATACTATATGTAATGTCTTGCAATCATATGAAAAATTGGACATGAAATAAATGCAATGCAGGTCAAGTGATACTATTAATCAGGGACCAGTTCCAAATTTACACAGAAGTTAACAAAACAAAAAACAATGTTAGGGAGGATAAGTTAGGACAGTTAGGACAAGAAAATAACCCAAAATTTTGTTGTTTAACTTGTGTCTTTTTGTGTATTCTCTTGATTCTTTTGTTAACTTTGTTCATTTTGAATTGAATTTATTTATTTTATTCCCTTCACCAGTTCAATGTGCCATTAGAAGTAGTTTCCAAAACTGCCAGCACAGAGACACTGAAAAATACTGGCCAAGCAGCAACTTACAGACATGGATAAAATTGTTGGTACCCTCTGTAAATGACAGAAAAACCCACAATGGTCACAGAAATAACTTGGATCTGACAAAAGTAATAATAAATAAAAAT
>JAQQAE010011900.1:0-13394 GCA_029823295.1 Pseudamia nigra | reverse complement strand
ACACACACACACACACCCCCACCCACACACACACACACACACACAAGATGCCTAACCCCTCTCCCTGGGAATGAAAGATATGGGCAGAGAATAGAAACAGCTTTTTCCTGGGATGATCAAACTGGCTACAACAAAAGCCTTGACTGTTGATGATGTATAAAGGTCAATGTTGTTGTCATGACTCTCCACGTACACAGCCTTCAATCAGAAGAGAAGGTGTTTAACAAACAGACCAGTCTGACTCTCGGATAAGTTATAATTGACAATAAACTCCAGAGGAGGTTTACCAGTAGTAAAAAGCATCCACCCTTTATGTGTGCTTACATAGTGGACACCAGCATGGACACACAAAAGAAACACATACACAAACACACTACCTGGACGCTGCAATTTCCACTTTACTCCTGGCAATGGCTGCAGCTCTCTGTGCCCCCTCCACAGCACGATCCACCTTCTCTTTGGTTTTGGGGTTCTTAAGAGGAATCAACTGCTTCCTTATTCCACGCACCAACACATTATTTTTGTACTTCCCTTCTTCTTTGGTGCCATCTGGGAAAACTGTGCACCCATAACCATGACGCTTGTTGTTTAGCCATTCTCCCTCGTACTTCATTCCGTTGGATCTCTCTGAAACACCAAATCCATTGCGCTTGTCGTTCTTCCACTCGCCCATGTAGGTCTCAGTCGTGGTGGCATCCACATGGTCCTCCAGAGGTAGGTCCTCATCTGGCAGCTCACCATCACCAATGGATATGGTAGAGTTGGCATCACTGGAGCTGATACGGCTCATTGTGGCATCACTGCGTGCAGAGCTGCGCTTGCTTGAGATTGAAGTTCGAGAGTCAGATTTGCGCAGCTGCCTGAGGCTGCCAAAGAGTGAACCCCGGCGGAAAAGGCCCTTCTTCTTGCCAGTGACGACCTCGCTGTCTGAGTGGAAGTTAAGCACGAAGCCACCGCGGCTGCCGGTTGGTGTGTCTGCAGGGGAGGAGAGGTCCTGGAGCACTGTGCCATTGCTTTGTTCAGAACGCAGCGAAGCCAGAGACGTACGGAGCGGAGAGCGGATAACAGTGGCCATGCCATAGGGAACACTCTGACGCACACCATACCCGTGTCGCATTCCACCCATCCATTGGCCTTGATAGGTACCTGAGGAACGGGACAACATGGGTCCATGAGTCATAATGGACAGTACTACATATCATATTCCACATAGAGCAGTAAAATACACACAAAAAACATATTAGAACATATGCTTGGCGTATGTAAACAGCACTGTGACATTTATTTTGCATGAATAAAAATGCATTTATTCATTTTACATTGCACTAAAAGAATATAAAATTGTAGGGCTGTACAAACACATCTGAAAATGTATCCACTGTTATATTTTCAGAAAGCTAACATTCCATCCTTATTAGTGGTATTTAGGGATATTGAATTAAGCCTCACTTTGAAGCATTCTCCTGCTTACTGATGAGTTCCAAGAAGAGACAGTTGGCAACATAATAATGCACAGATTTCAGATTTCTCACTATCCTCTACTAACTGACTTTCAGAACAAAATGTGCATGAAGTGCGGCTTATCTTGTGTTATCATGTGTTTGCTTGTGTGTACATTCTGGCGCGTTTCATACTGTACTGCTTCAAAAAGAAGCTGTTTTAGATTCATTTGCATTAAATGTTTTTATCTCAAATAAACAATGCACATGTGAAATTTTGCTTGGTTCTTTTTTTTAATAGCACAGTGATTTATAGTTTATCATCCTGATTCTGCACAGTCACCGGATTTTTGGTGAACCGCCAATGTGCACCTTGCATTTTGCTCTATATCAGCACTAAGTCACAAACAGCATTACAGAGAGAGAGAGGCCTTGCTGTAGGGGTGCAGAATATTTCAGCTAATATAAAGTTTTCTCCCTTCCCCTTAGCTGTGTGACTGCGAGTATAGCTAAATCAGACAGATTTGATTAAGGTGATACTGAGGATCAGGTGAGATGAATGTCAATCACACAGCAAGGAGCCTATTTTCAGGCAGCCACTAACTCCCCCACTGACAGTAGGCACATTCACCACCATCAGTTTGTCTCTGACAACAGGGAATTGCTATGAGTCACATAATGAGAGGAATATTTTATTAATCCCATTTTGTGCTGCTGAGCATGTGCTGGTCTACTGTAGCTTCTTCATGGCATCATATTACAATTGTTTCCCTAATAATAAGAAAGTCTTCTTAATCCAACACTTGAATCTGAATGGCCGATACAATGAAATAGATTGTAATGGTCTGATTGTGAGAGAAAACTCTCACAGTCCTGGGCAGGAATTTAAATGGATAAACGGTGTGAGATTAACAGGCTGACTCTGTGCTGTGATTCAATTTAGTGACCCTGCAGATCAAGTTATCAGGATGTTACAGGGTCAGACAGCCAGATGTTCTGCAGATCCTTTAGGATCAGCTGATTTCCCAAGCCCAGCCCTCTGGAAGCATCATATGTGAGGCATTTATTCTGCACCATAAGGCCACACGTAGTAGAAATGATGCTCACATAACAACCAATGACTCGACATTTTAGAAGAAATACTTCTTGTGTATTTTCAGAAAAGTAGAGCTGTTCACACTAACACCGTTGTTTAGAAAGTGGTAAATGCATCAAATAAGTAAAGGTGAGTATACTGCAGATTCACTTGTCAGAAGATTTTCACGAGTGTCAATAGAACATGCCATTGCCAGTGTTAATCTTGGATTATGATTGGTGCAATACAAATACAGCTGAATTGAAAATGGAATTGGAAATGCTCATTTGAACTCGAAGGATTTGAGTGCATGTTGCATACACTCCTAAATAACTGATTTAATCTGAAAATGACAGTAAACAAGGTGATAATCTGGGTATAAATGATTCTAAATTGATTTGCTTTGATCTCCTTCTGACACAGTGCCACAAACCTGGTAACTGGAGTCTCACTCCAGCTCAGAGGACTCTAAGTTTTCCCTCACACATCCACACAGCTCTAATGATAGACATGGTACTACAGTACGAAGAAACAAATTCATCAGCTTCACTGTGCTTCAGTAAATGACTGCAGGAACTGTTATTCACCTGGAGAAACAGTGCTTTAAGAACTCAAAATTTCAACAAAATGGGAAAATCCTGCATTTGTATTTATTAACTGGTTTTTGTTATGTTAATGTTCTTCTGGTTTTGTTTGATCTGACATAACCTTACTTTTATTGTATTGCATTAAATAATTGTATGAGGATACATCTACTTTTCCTTGCTCTGGAGTTTTTTACATGGACTTTTTTGTAGTTATTGTATGACCCTGTGATTGGCTCGGGTTTTGGCTATAAGTCTTGTATGACTGGGCCATCTCTAAAAATATGACATAAATATCCAAATAAACAGGAATCACTCTCCCACTCCTATATGACGAGCAACCTGCAGTTGCCAAATGAAAGGTGCTTTGAAATAAAGTGGAGAAGTTCAATCTTAAACCTCATCCAAGAGGTTACATTTTCCAGAGTCGTAAGTAAAAAGCTTCAGGTGGCAGAAGTATGATGTGCTTAATCACGGTGCGCAGTGCGCAATCTCAGCTCCAACTTCATATCTGATGGAGATTTATGCACAGATTCACTTCCATTAGCCTCAGTCATTTGAGCATCCTTACACGCTGAGGCGACATAACACATCATCAGTCAGTGCACTTAAAGCGACACACACGACATGTACAAACACTAAGCCATATATGTAAACCATGGATTCTCACCTCCATCACCGTACGTTTCGATTCCATATCCATCCTGCAACCCGTTGCTCCAGGTGCCGTCGTATCTGGCAGGTGTGTTGTGGCTTTGCCGGATGCCGTACCGACCCTTAAAACCATGACTCCACTCTCCTCGGTAGATCCACTTTCCTTTATTCTCCACACCGAGCCCATGTCGCTTCCCCTGAGACCAGTAGCCTTTGTAGGTATTCCCACTGGGCCAGGTGTAGACCCCTACTATCTCAAAGCCGTGAGACCAGGACCCGGCGTACTCGCCCTGGCCTTTGGGTCCAGTGCAGATGCCGTGTCCGTGGGCTTTGCCATCCTCCCACCCCCCGCAGTAAGTGCCGCCGTCGTCGAAGTCAAACCTTCCGCCCGTCATTCAGATATAGGCTGGAAATAAAGCAGATCGCACACTGCTGCAGACTCAGGCGTCTCCGGGACCAAGGCTGGGGGATCCAGGACCGGTGGTGTGATGAAAGGATGAGCCAACAAGACGATGACTAAGGGAGCAACAAACAGGAGGATGAGGGTAGCGGACTGGTACTTCCAGATACTGACAGGTCATACAAAAGGCATGCGTAATGTTATGTGTAAAGGTATGAATGGTGGGCGTCATTTACCGGAGGCGCACGCCGGATTCTCCGCTCTGTGTTGCTCGTCTCCCCCCTCTCACCCACTGATCACAGAGGTGGAGAGAGAGGCATTGAGTCCCCGCCGAAGAAAGACACTGGGCCAACAGGAACGTCACGCTTTTGGGACCTCCCACTCGCTCCTTTTCTCCACCCGTTCAACGAGGAGGTGCGCTCAGGCCACCAACCTGTACGTTTGAAAGACGCCTCATCCACTCGGTTTACACCGGTGACAAACCGGTGATACAGGTTTGCGATGGGAAATTATGAATACCCGTGATTATCTGTGACTGATACCTTATTAGGCTACTGATGTAGGTCGTCATTATTTTGGTCAGTGCTAGGTTTAATGTTGCTGAAAGGCGTTGGCTATTCTTAAAAAAAGAAATAAAGTCAGTCTGAAGATTATTAATTTGTCTACTGTCTTATTTTCATAACTTAACTGAATTATTATTACTATTCTTATGTTCTATTCTTCTTCTTCTTATCATTATTATTAACAGTAGATGTAATGACATGGCGCTAATATTTTTTCTAATCTATTTCTTGCTTTTGACCAATAAAACACACAACACATCCAAATGCCAAATGATCCGATCAGTATACAACACCAGACAGGACTGTGCATTAAAAAAAGAAATAGTGTTAAAGGTATTGGTTGTGAATTGAGTCTGTTTTGTCTACCCTGTTCCATCTTGATAATCCTATGGTCCTAATCCTTCAATTTAATAGTGTTATATTTTTAGCCACAAATTACTGAATATTGTCAATTGATCTGGGTGACTTGGGAAATACTGTTCTCTATGACACCCATGCCAGTAGATGACATAATAAGAAAACTAAGATCTTGTACTACATTATGTAACAATGTGGGAATTTCTGTATCTGGATAACTGGTTGCCTTAGCGTTAAAGACATGGAAAACAGTGACATCTGCTGCACAAAGGCCCTAATTGCACGATTAAAAAACTGTAGTGACGGTATGGTGACACTGAGTAGTGTTGCAATAAGCAAATATTTTCGTCATAAATCTAAGTGAACTGTAAATTGTTTCTTTAAATGACATTTTCTCTCGCTCCCAAGTAAATAACATGATTCGGTGGGCTTTCATTCCATTCCCAGCGTGTAGGGGGCGCTGTTCGTTTGACAGTGACGTGCGCTGTCCTCACTTGTCCCCGAAACACCACCAGATAAAATGGCGTCGGAAAACAGCTGTGAATCCCAGGATGAGACCGCAGCCCTTCTGGAGACGGGCTCAGGGCCCGATGATCGGCCTCAGTGTGATGTAGTTGCAAAACAAAGCGAATCCAAATTAAAGCTTTATCATTGGACGCAGTCTTTCAACTCCCAGAAGGTGAGTGACAGTGCGTTTCAGCACCACAGCCTCGTAGACAGCTCCTCATTACAGGATTGATATGAAATCTGCTCAAATGGCTTTTTATATGGTTGTTTTTAGGCTATTTTTTCTGTGTTTTTTATATGCATACAACAGATAACTATGCTGCCTTTACAGAAGTATAGTCTGTTTACCTCTTTGCTCTGGCTGTTGTCACTGGAGGAGCAGACTTCATCTTTCAGCACCACACATATGTGGCCAGTTCCTAAGGAGCTTCGTCAGAATTTTGTTCCTCATAATTTGTTCATACTTCCCTTACACCATACCAGTCAAAACTTTGGACGCACCTTATCCTTCAGTGTTTTCCTGTTTTAAAATTGTTTTCAACACTGTACTTTAATACTGAAGACATCCAAACCGGACAATGCCTTAGGATCTCCCCAGAGGAGTTGGAGGGGGTGGCTGGGGAGAGGGAAGTCTGTTTGTCTGTTTAAGCTTCAACCTCTACGACCTGTACCTGGCTAAGCAGAAAATAACGGATGAATGGATAATTGTGCATTCTCTCATAATGTACATGAGGTCACCTGGAATGCTTTTTGGTTACAGGTGTGCCTTGTCAAGAGTTAATTTGTATAATTTCTTGCCTTCTTAATGCGTTTCGACCATCAGTCTTCTTGTGCAGAAGAAGTGTGGGTACAGAGTCAATAGCCATATTAGTGGTACTACAACTACTGTACAATTCATATTATGGCAAGAAACTCTCAGTTAAATGGGTCTGGGTTATGGGTTGTTTAACACTTTTTTTATTTACTACATATTTCCATGCATGTTCTTTCACAGTGTGGATGTCTTCAGCATTGATGTACAATGTTGAAAATAAAAAATAATAAGAAAACACCAAAGGAGAAGGTGTGTCCAAACATTTGACTCATACTGGACAGTATATAGACAAAAGCACTGGCATATCTGAATGTAGCACATACAGGAGCTTGGGCATCACTTTACCAACCCTTATGAACCCTCATCTTTAATGGTTTTATTATGTTGTCAGTTTCTAATAACACTGGAATGTCCAGGTTCACTTATTGCGCTCATGTATTATATTATGTATCATTTGTTTCTCTAGGACTTGTAACAGTTATTGTTTTAGCTGATTCAACTGATTAATATTTTAATTCATACAAATGTTTCTATTGAACTGTCTTTGAGTGTGTGTTTTCTGCATTCTGCATTTTTGTACATTATGTTCATTTGGTGTATTTTCCTGATTCTATTCATGTTTTTGTTTGTTGGGTTTAAAACAGGATGTCCACGTTCACGGTTTTGGAACAGTCAAGGGTCCCAGTACTTATGTCCACATAGTGTACCACCCAAGAACCATTCATTTCGGTCTGATCTTCCATTGTTAATCCCACTTCTTTTTTCATTTGCAGGTGCGTCTGGCCATAGCAGAAAAGGGCTTGCGCTGTGAAGAGTATGATGTGAGCCTCCCACTCAGTGAGCACAATGAGCCTTGGTTTATGCGTCTGAATCCCGCTGGCGAAGTCCCGGTCTTGGTCCATGATGACAACATCATCTGTGACCCGACACAGATTATGGAGTACCTGGAGGAGAACTTTAATGATGGTGAGGCTTAAAGTGTCTCAAGTTAAAAAAAATCCATTCTGAAAGGAACTGCAGCCACAAATTCATTCCCTGTAAAATCTATTTTGCAACACTCCTCCTAGGTGCAAGAAACAGATATGATTTCTTGTCAATTGTAGGACATTGTTTTGTTCTGTCTTCATTTTATTTTGCTTTTGCCACTTTGCATTGTTTTGCATGTTTATGTTGCATGTTTTGATCATTAAATTCTTTTTTATTTTACAATGTGTGATGGTTCACATTCCTTCTTAAATCAATGTTCCCCTGCATGGGTCTGCATCCAGTTGTCTTATAATCTGGTAAGTATGACTACTACTATTTAACCTAATGATCAATAAAAAACTTCACAGGTTGTTCTGCAGTGTAAAATGATTTGTTCTGTTGGCTCTGTTCTCTCTAGTGGAAATAAAGTAATTACATCTATTCATTTCTGCTTCATTTCAATCCATAAATGCTGTAAAGGAATCACAATTACACACACTGTCTGCCTTTTCATGATTTGACCTTTTTCAGAGGGCACAGTCAAGCTGATCCCTGAAGAAGGCAGTACTTACTATCACAGAGTGCAGCATTACAGAGAGTTACTAGACTCACTGCAGATGGACGCCTACACCCATGGCTGCATCCTACACCCTGAGGTTACTGTGGACTCCCACATTCCAGCATATGCAGCCACATGCATACGAAGTAAGACACACTATGATGCAATCCAATAGTAATATGCACCTGCTTTATTGTATTATAGGCATTTGTATTTTTCTGTTTCTGACAGCACAGATAGGAAACACACAGTCAGAGCTGAGGAAACTGGCTGAGCAGAACCCAGAGCTTAAAGACGCTTACATAGCAAAGCAAAGACACTTAAAGGTAAGACTTTGATTTATTTAAAGGTAAGATAACATTAGAACAGACCAGGTATGTGTTACTTAAATGTAGAAGAAAATTGGGCTTTTTACACTGTCTGTTGATGAATATAATCCATATACTGTACATCCATGTAAAGATTAAAAATGCTGGCATTTATACCTTTAACCACCACCAGGTAAAATTTACTGCAGTCGATTGATTTCTGCATTGCTTGTGTTTAGACATTCTACATATTTGGGCAACAGAATTTGTTTGTGTGCTTTCTGAAAGACGAGTCATGTCAGTTTACAATGGACATACCGATAAAAGAGACATTTAAGACCCACACACATATGGATATAAGGCTGCAAAGAGATACAATAAGATTTGGTTCAGGCAATCAACTAACCAGTACCTCATTACGTAGAATGAGGTGCTTGTGTTGGAATTCAACAGACACTGGAATGGAATGGCTGTCATACATTTACAGGTGCTGATTTCAGAAAAAAAGTAAATTGCAGTGGTCTCTTTATTTTTTTGGAGCTGCATTTTCTTCAGATACTCACCTTGCAACCCACTCACATCTTTTTTTTTTTTACAAATAGCACAGCTTCTGTGGGTTCCACACAATGCAGCATCTGCACCTTTTTCATTTTATGTGTGCACTTTACTCACCTTTTCTCCTGTGTAGGAGTTCAGACATATAAATAACAATGTTGGGGTTAGGCAAAAAAAGGTTAGAGCAAGGAATAGACAGAAAATGCACAAAATATGAAATAGTAAATGAATACATGAGAAAGAATTTTCTAGACATTGGACTCGAGCCTCACTCTCCTGGGTGAAAGGTGGGGTAATGGTACACTGTGCTGTAGTACCACAACTATATCATCTGTCTGCCCTATTTGTGGAACTTTTGTCCATCACTACAAAAATCTACATGAAAAGTGACTAGTGTTCTTGAAGAACTTTATTAATTTAACACAAAAGACCAAAAAACAGCAGATGAAAAAGATCAAATTTCTGACTAGAGACATTGATTTCATTAATTTGTGAAAAGATTTATCTAATAAAAAGACAGCGTGGAGAAGAAATGGTGCCTGGGTAAATTTGACTAATCTGCGTAGGTGTGTAGCAAATCCTGGTAGTTTTACTGTTACTTGAGTAAAATAAATCAGTGTGTTAAAATATGTAAATGGTTCTGCAGTCAAAGTTGTATGACCATGACAACATGAAGTACCTGAAGAAGCTGCTTGATGAACTGGAAAATGTGATGGATCAAGTGGAGACAGAACTACAGAGGAGGGTGGAAGAAACACCAGGTAAACATAAATGTAGCAACTACAGTACACAACAGAAAACCTGTCATTATAAATTCCATGTTATCTATTCCTCACATCCTCTGTGTGTTTTGTCGCAGAGGAAGGCAGTCAGTCGTGGTTGTGTGGTGAGTTCTTCAGCATGGCCGACGTCTCTCTGGCGGTCACCTTACACCGCCTCAAGTTCCTCGGCCTCTCGCGTCGCTACTGGGGCAGCGGTACCCGTGTCAACATAGAAACATACTACGAGCGTGTGGTACAGCGTCCAGCCTTCAGGAGAGTTCTGGGTCACGTTAACAACATCTTGATATCTGCTGTCCTTCCTGTAGCATTTCGTGTTGCCAGAAAGAATGCACCTATTATTGTTGGTACAACTCTGTTGATAGGGATTCTGGGAGGAGCTACATACCTTGCTTTCCTTTACATGAAGAAGAGGCTGACCACCTCCAGCTGAGTGATGTGGTTTTAGCCTGCAGTGGGTAGCAGACAGATGAAGCAAAATGGGTTAAATGAGGTTTATATCATAATGCAAATTTAAATGATGTAGCTCATAGAAATGAATATGAGACCAAATTAAAACCTTTATGATCTTGAAGCATAATCTGTCTTAGACTCTGTTGGTGATTGCACAAAATGCACTTTTAGTTATCTTAAATACAAGACAGCAACATTATACACTAAAGGACTGAAATACACTGATGGTATTATTTCCTTCTTTATTGGTTATAAAGGTACTGTAATAATACATCACAGTTGAGGAATCAACTGCCTGTGTTTGTAAGTTCTGTTTGAAGCCAGGCTAGGTATGCATTTCTGGAACTATATTAAAACAGGAACTTAGAATTTTGTGGCATGCTTTTATAAAACAACTTTGCCAGAAATATGAAATGCATGAAATTTGCAGTGCTACACTGTGTCAAGCACCTTTTATCTCTATTAGAAATCTTTATGCAGGACTGAAGTTACTGGAATAATAATTTCTCATCTTCATTAATAGTAAATGGACAAATGTGCATAAAAAAATCATAAAATAGATGTAACATTGTGTTTTACGTGCCGTCATTTGAATCCTAACATCATTTATTGATAATAAACATGTTAAAGTTATGTGGTACAAAAAAAAAAACAAAACGAAAGAGGCCTGCAGTTTGCTTTGTCTAATTCAGATCTCCAGCCCAACCTGGAGAAATCTAGCAGTGATAACAATTGGTTTGTGCTGCACAGGGGCTAAGTATGCAGCCCCTCATGGCCCGACTCTTGGGCAGCACTGTGCGTGTGGTGGTCTAGTGTGTCAGGACTTTAAATGTGGCCCGGTCTTCTACAGGGGTTAGCTTTACTCTGCAGCAGCACATCTTGCACTTCACATGCACAACTGAGCATCAGTGTTACATCCTGGGACTTTGTACCACATGGGATACAGGAAGTGATGCCTCTCCTAATCCCTCTTATTGGCACATGTTAAATGATTAAAGTGTACCTTGAATTGGGCATGGGACTCAAATGAAGGTTTATGGTGGTTAAGGCCGAAACACACGAGGATTCAGAGGCTAACCACTGACGTGTGAAATGTGTCATTTAATTTCAAATAAGAGTCTTTACAATCCTTGGGAGATCAAACCAAGGCCCTTAAATAAATATTCTATGCTTCGTTAAGCAAATTGTGGGAAACAGCTGAAACTTTTGGGTGTAAGTCATTCTCCACAATAATGTGTTTGTTCAGTAAGATCCACCAGGCCACTGCTTACATTTAACAAAGCTCAGTTTTGTCATGCGGCTTCAGCCTCACATAAAGCAGACACATGCTAGACCTTTCAACAAAGTCTGGTCTTTGTTTTTCAGTGTCCAGGCTGCTGGGTCATGTAAGCTGTCAAAGAAATGCCTTACACGTGTTCAAAGCACATGCAAGCTGTCAGTATAACATCATACCAATGTGTTGCTTCTAGAACATTATACTCCTGCAAATACTAGCAATGAATGACACCCTTCCAACGCACAGGTGTAAATTTTAATGGTCACTGTCATAAATAATGTTTAATAGACAAGGTTAGTGTCCTGACGTGCAAACGTTGTTTTGCTCGGTTAGAGCAAAATGAGACTAGAGATTAGTGTGTTCTCGAAAAATTCAGTTGATCTACCAGTCCACAATGCTGAGCTACAGAAAACATCAACATACAGACTACGTAAACCTCAGAAAAACCCACTTTGATTTTGATTTCAAGACCTAATTATGATTTCTGATAATGCTGGGAAAGTCATAAAATCAGGTTAAAAATCTAAGGCCTGCACATTTGCTTGCACTAGAGGGCAGTATTTCCTCAAACAACATGTGTCACTAATAAAGAGGGCTGCTCTGCTCAAGCCCATAATTTACACAGAAGAGAGGCAACCTCTGTTTATATACTTCAAAATATTGCAAAAATACTAATCATTACTTTATACAGAGTAAGGTGAATGCCATTCAAGTAGTACAGACATTTAGTTAAACAGAGCATCTCATTGTTCAGGTGTTTACAGCAATTCAGGCTGCAAAAAAGTGGTCATTCTGTCTTGTTGCAGAAATCAATATTATGTTGTCGCAGTCTATTAAAGTGTATACAAGGCATGGTCACACTACATAATGTGCACTCTGTAATATCTGAATAACACTAAACACTGGGAGTATGTTGACAGTGGCTGCTGACAGGTTAGTGAATAACTGAAGGTGTTAAAGCATACATGTACAGTACATTTCGGGGGTTTGGGGAGATTGTCCCTTTACTGTAATTTTGGTAAAATGTACATTTGTTCTGGTCTTCAGTAAGACACTTAAAATTTATGGTTTTCCAGTGATATGTACATTTTGTGTCTCTAAAACACAGCTTTACTTAAATTATCACAGTTTTGTTCATTGTTACATTCGTTTTGGTTTTTGTTAATTTTGCTCATCTTGTAAAACATTTAAAGAGCAAAATGCATATAAATGTCAGAACATATTCAATTAGGCTGGAAAAATGTAACATGCAATGGATTTTTAGTCACATTTGTGCCCATGTCATTGCATATTTTGCTCCATTTTATTCACCACTGATTATTCCTTTCATGAATACAGTATATATGGAAGGGAGTGTTTGAGGTTCAGAATTTCCAGGAAGATCTAGAGATGCCTGGCTAAAAATGCCCCCCAATGTTCAAATGAAAAATCCATGCATTAAAGGAGACATTTCAGATATTTATAATCAATGTAAACATTTCTGGGATTTAAAGAGGCTGGTTTTGGCATGTGAGCTGGAGGAGAGTATATTATCTCCTCATCTGTCACTAGTCAGAACCAAAGCTGTGTCTTCAGTTCAGCAATGAAGCTGCAGAAAAAAAAGACATAGACTTTTCTGACATTTGTCATGGTGCATAAGATTTCAGTCATGTGGAGGAGGGGGGGCTGGCATTGCAGTAGAAAACTAAAGCAGTTACAGACACTTAGCTGCAGTTCAAATAAACAGTATCAGCTGTGAACTCCATCATATCACGTGCTGACTGTCTTCTCTTCTCTCTCTGAACACTTCTCTTCTGTTTTTTCCAGTAGCGGAGTGTTTGTGTCAAAGCACTGGGTTGGGTTAGCACAGGTACAGTATCTGTTAAGTGACTATTTTGGGAAATTTACAAACAGCTGAGATTGAGGCTTGTGGCTGAGTGTGGCTGCGATTAATGAATGTAAGAAGGAGAAAACCCTGAAAGGAGCAATCAAGGGGAGAAAAGTAGACCCAGTAAAAAAATACAGCATCTGAATATCATCACAAATTCCTAGGTAGAGTATTGCTTGCAAGAAATGTACAGTCTATGGACAGTAGGCTGGTGGTGTGTGAGCTGTGTCCAAAGACA
>JAQQAE010011899.1:0-13394 GCA_029823295.1 Pseudamia nigra | reverse complement strand
TCCCGGATGGGTGGCGAAACGTTTTCAACCAAATTTCCAGTCCAGTCGATGGAAGAAAAAATCACACGCCTTGGATACTATGACCTGGATGACTGAGAATCTTCACAGACTGTAAATGAATCTGTATCATAACATTTAAATGTAAAAGTTACAGTGTATAAGAATGAATTGAGCACTGTTTATTCAGAATATTTAAATGAAATACACAAAGTGAACATACAAGAATGGACACAATGAGCCACCAACAAACAAAAATGACGAAGCAAAAACCATGAAAATCAACAAAATCAATAAAATTAAACCCCAAGTGAACAATACTGTCATTATTTATAACGCACGTTTTACACTCTATCATGTTGCATATAAATTTCAATATGTTTGTATTAAAGCTTATCATGAATTTCAGTTGTTTATCGATGGATACAATTGTACCTATTTCTAATAGTGAGTTGGGTGAGTCTTCCCTCCTGAAACCCAAATCTGTGTGGTGGTTTAGCAAGCATTATATTTCAGAAAATGCGTGAAATTGGGCGCCGTGGATTATATGGTGACCACATGAACGGACTTGCATTAAGTTTGACACTGTTCCCAGATGAGGATGCGGGGCAGAGTGAGAGAAGACAGGAGATGGATGAGTACGTTATGGGCTGCGTCTTCCACCAACGGGGGCTGGCATTCCCATGCAGAGGAGACAAAGAGGGGGGAAACGGGGAGAGGTGGGTGGGGGAGGAAAGCGGCGAGGAGTGAGGTGAGGCAGAGCTCATTCAGCGGGATCGTTGAGCTGCGGAGCTCCTCGGATTTACGGAGAGAAAACCCCTGGGTTTGGCGTGTGAAGCGTCCCGTCCTGGACCGCGGTCCGACCTGCAGCTCGCTGTGGCTCAACATCTGTGAAGCGGATGAGACAAGACCCTGCAAAGGGACGCAGCCAAAAACTTTTTTCACCGTGGTTTTGAACAAAGGTAAGGTGCTGTTATGCTTTTATTCCATCTTCATCAATCCGCAACGATGGAGATGAGGTTATCTTCATAATCGTGACTTGTAGCTTCATTTTTGTTTCTTTACTCTCTTAGTTAACCACTAAATTAAAAGATTTGCCACAATATATCACTGTCTACAGGTACATCTGATATACGTATGTGCAGGCAAATCATTTCAAAACACCAGTTGATAACACAGATTTGTTGATCTCTATTAAAACAACCCGAGAGTGTTTTTTTTTCTTTTGCAATATTATCATAACCAATGAGGTGAACCAGAAGTGAGGGTCCCGGGGCGCAGCAGCAACAATAACCCCCCGACCATGACATGACTGGACAAGAGCTGGAGGAAACATACATGAAATAATTGTGGGACTGATTTGGTGTCAGTATGTGATGTAAATTAACCTTTAGGTCCTGTCAATAGTCGTACAATCAAAACTCGTCTCTGAAAGCGTTAACACTTAGGCGGCAGTGACAGTGGGAATATTACTCCAGGGCTAGTCACGTGTGTGTGTGGGTGTGGGTGTGTGGTGTTGGAGGGGAGGGTGGTCTCGTCGTGCACGAGGGACTGGGGTGGAGGCGTGTGAGGAGAAAATAAAGAAAAACAAAATTAATGTCAGACGATTTGGTGGCATTTTCAAATTCACCCGTTTATTAAGAAGAAACGGAAAAATATTCTTAATTTTCTGTTTGCATTATCGTGTTCTAGAGTAAACCCGGACACACCCGCGTTTACGTTGGAACAAGCCATAGGTTTGAAGTAATCGGAGGTGTTGAATAGTACAATTACGCCTCAATCAATCAATCAATCAATCAATCTTTATTTGTATAGCGCCAATCATAATCGCCGATTATCTCTAGGCGCTTCACAATTCAGGCATTGTTGATTTTAGAGGCCTCTTCTTAATATTAATTTAATTCACCGGTAACTTATTCAACAAGTTGTAGCTTAAGTCTAAAACATGTATCTGAAAACACAAAATGTTGTCTCTGGCAGGCAGACTGTGGAGTGAGCAGCTTTGATAAACAAAAGCATAAATAGCTGTTTGCAGTGTGCTTTATGGGAAAGGTCACTTTTTAAAACACTTACATACTTTGAATTTTCAGACGGCCATACAGTTGTCTAGACTCATTCCATTTGATTGTTTTGGTGAAGTAAGAGCATGGTTTTATTTCGTCGCAGGAGGAAATCAATCAATCAATCAATCAATCATTCGCGATCCACCTCTCGAGCCAATCGTTGCAGCCCTTTCCACGCATACTCGCGTGCCGTGCACGAGACTCAGACTCAAACGCGCATACAAACGCTGTTTTCCAATCGCGCCATCAATGTCACCATGGAAACCATCTCTCTTGGCACGCTCACTTGATCGCTTTCAACATTACTCTTGGCTTGTCATAGAAACATGTAACCACATGTGTTGTGGACGTTCCAACATCTGGATGGAGGCAGCGGTGCAGCTGCATTTTCACCGGTGTGTTTCTGTTCTGGTCAGAGGCTGCGTGTATCCTGTGCACTGTGTGGCAGAGAAGGCCTTGGCCTTCTGTCTAATTGCTGGGAGAGTCTTTAAAGGAAAGTGTCCATGCAGCAAATGCGTTTTGTCCTTCTCCCAGAGGCTGCGTTCTAAACTACTGTACTGTGGCATTTGCTGTCTTACATGAATGAACACAACAGACATTCAGGAAAGCTCGCACATGCTGAAAGGCAGCATGAGTCACTTAATATATAAATGCATGTCCTAAATCCGTTAGGGGAGGTCTGCATTTTCAGTGTTCTAAGAAAGTGCATGTGTTGTTTATTATGCGACAGGACACATACTAAAAATTGCAGCCACAATAATCAATTCACATATATGAGAATATACATTTCCATCAGTGGGTGGCTCATTGGAGCATTATGCATAGAATTAGCATTTATTTACAGAAAAAACACCATTAGTGTGAAGAAAACAGCTACAGCATTTATGTGGAAGTGCAACTGAATTGTTTTTCACCTGCATTTGTCTGGAAATACGAGGAAACAAATTCTCTTTCTTTTTAATCATATGTTGTTCTGAAACACAATGATGATGTTTACATACTGTATATATTTTCAGATGTGACTATAACAAGTACAACATACTGTAATAAGTCATATATGGTGTTGTGAAATGACCAAACACTCTGAGCAACCATGAAGTCTGTGTGTGTCACGCACACACCAACACACACCCAGCCAGTCCCCTGCAGCATTGCTGATCTCCCACTGGAGGAGGAACGAGTCACAATCATATTTCTCAGAATCTGTTATGTTAACCATCTGTGAATATGTTTAATTAGGGTCGACAGTGCTTGGGGTACTCAGGGCAGAAGAGATTCTGCATCACTGTGTGTTTGCGAGTGTTCCTTTGACTCTTGCACTGTGACAGACACATACTGTAGGGGGAGGCCAGTTATGGAGAAAAACAAGCCAGGAGTAAATATATAGAAAGGAAAAGGGAGTAACAGCACATGTTCAGAAATCAATAGAACTTCTGACTGATAGCCTCTTCATTGACACCATATTTCTGTGGAAATTAAATTTTACCCATCAATTTCCATACTTTGATTGATTGATTATAACTGTGTATACTTAAGGATCATTATGGGAACAATTTAACAGATATGTCATAGATGACTGGATGACCAGATGACAAATAGGCCATCACCACAAAGTGGGCTTGAACTGATTAAAAGAACATTTAATTGACACTGGAAAGTAAAACATGTGATTAATAGAGATTCTCACATGATGGACAGAATGTGATAACATGAAACTGCCAGATAACACTTGAAAACTGTAGGCAGTGCTGCTATTTTCACCATTCTGTTCTCTAATAGAGCTTGAGAAGACAACAAAGCCCAGAAACAACATGAAAACACACTTCTGACAGGCAAACTGAGATTTAGCACTGCCAGAAGTGTGAGATTGAGTGGGAGAGTACATTTTAAATGTAGGAAAAGAGAGAGTAACCGGTAACATATAATGCTCTATCTTTAGGAGAACAAAAAATGATGACCAAAGGATGGAGTGGGGAAGTGGAGCATAAACAGGGCTACTTTTTCCTCCTGACATTTCTGTGTGAACAGACAGTTCTTCTCAGGAGGAGGTAAAAAGGCTGCAGAAGCAGCTTGACTATGAAGCATATGTTACCTGTCTGTACTGACTTACTCAAACCTTTCCTCTTGCTGCTGCTTTGTAAAGCTTAAGGGAGAGATAGTGACTGAAGATAAAAGGGAAGTTAGAAAAATATAGACAGGGAAACAGCTGAGAGAAAAGGAAAATAAGAGCATAGTGGAACTGGACAAAAAGAGGAGGAGTGGAAAAGCTGAAATAGACACCAGAATACAGTGTGGTGACATCTCCAGGATTGTGGGTTTGTGAGAGCGTGTTTGTGTGCATGCCCGTGCATGTTTGTTTGGTTTGTGTCTCCATTCATGGAACTTTTCTGTGGTTTTGCTGGCACTTTGTGGCACAGAGTACTTAAGTAATCCTCCTGGGAACACGCTGAAGCTGCCAAAGTGCTATCCAGCTCCTCTTTTTACTCGTTACCACCCTCATGGTCATCTATCTATGCTTCTTTTTCCCACTTTCTCAATTCTCATCTTTTCTCAGGCCTTTTCATTGCAGTCCTTCTTCATATGATCCAGTTGTATTGGTTTTTGAGGTTGTTTTCTTCATTCGTTGCCTTTGGGCTTTGAATGTTGATGAATCTTAACCTCATCACTACATTCCTGGTGTGAATCTTCCCAATATGAGGGATCCATGCTCTTTTTTGCTCTTGTAGCGCTGCCTATAGAATCAATGTTTCTCAGAGAATTGAACAGAGAGAAGCCTTTCCCATGGGTTGACCAAACAAAGAGTCAGGCTCCCTTCACTTCTGTATGACTGCACAGGAACAGAAACAGAGGCATTCACTAGTGAGTCTGCTGCTGGGCGGCAAAGCGATAGATCTCCAGTGGCCATGGTCATGGCATTTCTGCAGTTTTGCTATGAAACCACAGTGGTCTTTATGCTGCCAATTTAATCTGTGTTGATATGTAGAGAAGTAAACAAAAACTGAAAGTGATCTCAGGGGCATTTATTATTTGAAAGCATTTATAAACATTGAAAGGATCCTTTTAGTGAGAGCTTATGAATATTTATACATTTATGAGATTAATAACATTTATTACATTTAGAATCCACCCACCCATCCATCCATCCATCCATCCATCCATCCATCCATCCATTTTCTACATCTTATGCAAACTTTCTCTCCCTGCCCTCCTGCTGCAGCTCTCTCAGGGACACTGAGGAGTTCCACAGCAAAATGAGAGATATAACTCTACTATCTGTCTATTCTCAGTTGGATATGGCCAAAGTCACTCACCTGAGAAACAAACCAGTCTACTGTACATCAAGTGCCTCCTCTTGATGAAGATATGTGGTTTTGCTCTGAGATGCTCTTGCAAGATTGACCTTCTCACCTGATCCCTCAGAGGAAACTCACTCATGAACTAGGTCCTTCGGTCACTCCCCACAGGCGAGGGCAGGCATCTACGTAGATTGAGTAGTAAATTGACAGCTTCGGTTGTTGGATCTGCTCTCTCACACCAAATAAATTTAGTTTGTTAGTGTCTGCATCACTTCAGATGCTCCTCTGATCAGCCTGTAAAAGTTTTGTTCTATTCTTCCCCACTCATGAATGAGGCCATGATATAACATGATTTATACCCTTTCTGGCCCATGGGCTCAGATTTGGATGTTTAATTCTATGCAAACAACTGGTGTAAAGTCAGAGAAGCTAAGAGGGCCATGTAAATGGTCTTGCACTTGCACTTATTTAGCGCCTTTCTACCTTACAGCACTCAAAGCGCTTTACACTGCTTTCCATCCACCCAGCCACACACACATTCGTACACCAGTGGAAATCACTGGGAGCAATGTGGGGTTCAGTGTCTTGCTCAAGGACACTTTGGCCTGTGGACATGAGGATCCGGGATTTGAACCGCTAACTGGCTCCTGGACAACCCGCTCTACCTATTAAGCCACAGCCGCCCCCATGTCATCAGCAAAAAAGCAAAGATACAATACTTAGCCAACTAAACCAGCCACCTAGCAGCAGTCCTACTCTATGCTGTGGAAATTTAATTTCCTCTCCTGTATCTGCAGCACAAGCATGGAAAGCCACCTGACAGCTGTCAAGCCATAGAACTGAAGTTAAAACAAATGGACGTGTGCAGTATTTGAGCTATAGTAGTTACGTTACTACCTTCTGAGATCTTGAATATAAACTTGACAAGACCATTTGTATGCACAACCAGAGCTGGCTTTGTAGCCACGTCATAAAACCACGTGAGAACTTTTTGCTTGGCTTCATCTAGTGTATACAGGTCAAATGTCAATGTCAGAGTCAGTCACACACTTACTGAAAGTCTATTAGTGTGACAGCTAAGGGTTCATTACTGAGTGCAGCTTAGTACTTAACCTGAAAACATATTCATTTATATTTACAAAAAAGCTTTTCTTATATATATAGGTACTTGCTTGAAGTCATTAAGAATGACCACCTTAAGTGTGTTCACATCTACAGCTTTTAATTTGTCTGATTTGAACCAGAGGCCAAAACAACAGCACCAACACTAGTGAGAAGAGGTGCTCTCAGTAAGATATCAAAATCAATACTGACCAATTCACTTGTTTTGTGAATGTGATGAAAATCCACGTGTATTTTGTATTCTGGGATGTAGACATGAATACTGACTGTGGCAGTAGCAGATCACTGATGCTTACTTGACTTTTTTGCTTGTTTGAGAGACAGATCTGACCAATAGTACAAGTTCTCACATACTGTACCGGTAGTTTGAAGTGATGTGTTTTGGCTCACTTGAATTTTGTTTAAATGAAAACACACCAAACCAAGCAGGAAATGCTCCAAGTTTGCAAACACATCAATTGATTCAGTGTGAAAACATCCTAAATGTCTTTTTCACGCTGGGTAAGGGGCCACAGGGAGAACTATTTACTATTGTACAGTTCAAGCCTTATCACACCCACCCCTTAACCCTGTCACTGTCCTCCTCCCTAAACCACCCACATCCCATTGGCACCTGCTCCATCGGAATTCAGGTCAGCAGGGGGAGTCACGAAAATTGCTCAGAGAGTGATTGGTAAAGGGAGTAGGGGCGGATGGGGGGCTCGTTTTTGTTTTTTCCCTTGGCACCAATGACCATGCCATGGAGAACAATCAACCCATTGTGTTGCAACAAAAGAATCGTAATTAAAGCTCATTCAGGGAGTTGTTCAAAACAAATAGAGGACTTCATCTGAACAATAGCCTAAGATGCATTCTGGCAGATTCATGTTGGTTTTCACTTTGAGCTACCTTTGGTTTATGTCAGTGCTCTGTGAACCTTATGCTTCATCACACAGACACAATGACATCTAAATACAAAACAGAACACACTTTATTTAGTGTACATGCTGTGACAACCAGCCACGTGACCTTATAAATTTGACATGTTTGCCAATGCAGCAGATTATTTTCCAGTCATGTGTAGAAAAGTATCCTGCGGGAGTTACACTAGCTGCCCTTCTCCTCAAATGCCTGAATAAGTCTTATTCCTGATTCATAATGTTAGTGAGGTTCAGCGAATGGTAGATGAGGAATAAGTGGAGTAGGATTTGATGATGCCTTAAGTTTCTGTGACAAAGATGTGGCTAGTTAATTCCCACATTTTATCCTCATGCCATTAGCAGAAGATCCAAGCTTAGTCGAAGCACGTACATGCACAAACAAAACATTAAAAATAACAATAAAAATTCAAACAAGAAAGTTTTATTAGTCCCTTCTCCCGCTAGCCCTCCCTGTCTCACCCGTCTTCCTCTTCCTTTGCCCCCTTTTACTATTCCACAAATCCTCAATTAAGTGCGTAATGGGTCTTTGAGGCAGGTTTGTGTGCTTCTTTGTTCAGGTTTGGGGGATAGACCAGCATTAATGTTCCTCTTGAGTTTGTAAATAGCCTGAGCTGTGGGAGCGCAGTGCAGAGCTGCCACTTGTCCGCTTAATCGTGGAGAGCTCCATCACTTTCGGACATTTTAGGGAGCCAAACCGAGACATGCATGAGAACAAAGACAATACCCACACTGGAAGGAGTAACCTCAGCACCCCTGTCCACCTCCCACCTCTTCCGGAATAAACTTCTTTGGTCTGTCCCTCCCAATTCCCTCAGTATCTGGTACCCTCACCCTTTTTACCTCACCACCCTTTCCCTCCTCACCCCAAAAACTACCCTCAGCCCTCCTACTTTATAGACCCCCTAACCAATCCTGCCTCGGCTTGTGTGCTGCTCCCCACTGAGCAGCCTATCCCATCCCAGCTCTACAGTCTAGTTTTGTTTATCTCCCCTACTTGTCCAGCGGAACACACAACAATCCCCCTCATTGCCTGTTTGTCAGCACCCTTTTCAAGACTAAAAGAGGGGAGAGAGAAAGACAGAGAGAGAGAGGGTAGTGGTGGTGGTGGGGGTTCCAAAAACAAAAACGAAGGAAACAATTAAATTGCCCCTCCTCTCCATGAACCCTGTGTTAGCAGTTTCCCAGCTCTACATTCTGTGAACTAACTTGGAGGCCTGTAAAGTGGCCCATTATACTAGTAGGGGTGGCGTGTTCCAAGAGCGGCTTGCCTCAATGGCGGATGAACACAGAGGGTTTTGTTAGAGGTTTTTGGCTCACCACATCATGCACTGGTTAATTAGGAACTGCATCTATCTATCTATCTATCTATCTATCTATCTATCTATCTATCTATCTATCTATCTATCTATCTATCTATCTATCTATCATGACTCATGACAAAATTTTATTTGCTAAGTATTTTCAGACAGAAGTCCAATGTATCTCTATGGGGAAAAGGCTTCTTGGAGCCAGATTAACGGTTCCCTAGTGGCCAAGAGGCAGTACTACAACTTAAAGTTACTTCCACATCGGCTTCACTGAAGAGCCCCGGTCATGGCCCCCTGGTCTCGACTCTTCACTGTAGCCTACTGCCCTGCTGAGAAACCCTGCCTTTAATAATTAATGATGACAAATAATTAAACAATGTGTGGAGCTGAGGAATCAGTCTTTGTCCTTTTTTCCTGAACAATGATACAGTACTCTAGTACAAATTGTTCTTCCTTTGTCAATTTTTCAATTTAAATCCATTAATTGGCAGAGATGCCACGGAAAAGAGTTTGACCAAAACAAAATTCATTTCAGGAATTTACAGATGAGTAACTATTGCTGCCATATCAGAATAATTGGCCCATGATTGTGTGCAAGCCCAGGCTCATCATTGACCTAGTTGTGACATTTTATGGGTAAAACCATGAATTAATTCCAGTACAAGCACAAACAAACTTCTTCATAAAAAGCACATCATCTGATGTTACAACATGTTCCAGGGAAACCGTGCCGACAGTTATCAACTGCTCTCGATCAGACAAAACATTTTATTCTTAAGGAAATAAACTCAGAAGCCAAAGGTTTAAATAGTAGTTTTTCCAGGTAAGTCAGTTGCTATTATTCACAGAAATACATATAGTCTATTTCTGAACCAAAAATACACTTCATCTTCATCTTTGTTGTATTATCCATTTTTGTTCATTTTGATGACATTTTCTTTATTTTCTTGACTGTTTTGTTCACTTTTTAGTATATGGTTTCTTCTTAGTCTGTTGTCATTATTATGGTGCTAGTTTTTATTCTTATTTTTGTTCATTTTTTGTTTCCTTTCATGCTTTGTTTATTGTCTTTACTTTGCTCATTTTTTTAATTTTGAAGGTTTTTTTTTCATTTTCTCACATAGAATATACAGTATGTGAGAATATTTTACATCTATTCTATGTTTCAACCCCAAAAAAATACTTCATATCTGTATTTTTAAATGAAATACAACATAAGCATTTTAATCAGCCCGGCTGCTTTTGGTCAGTAGCAGGTAAATGGTATGGAGAGAGACAGAAAAAAAAAAAGATTTAGAATGGATAAAGGAATGAGGTTTTGGTGGAGTCCAATGAATGACAGGTGGGTAGTTCAACTCTAATGACACAGAGATGTCCAAAAAGTCTGTTGTTGTGCCATAAAGATTAGAAGGATTTAAAAGATTTTAAGACAGGTGCTGATTTGAGCTATTTTCTGTTATGGCCCATTCTCCAAGTTTTAAAATGTATTTGTAGATTTGAACGTTTGATCTGTGTCACTGCACTTCCCTGTACAGTTTAAAACACATACTGCATTTTAATGTGCATTCAATTCAATCTAATTCAAAGAAGTATTTTTCCCGAGGGTCATCTTTAGGCACAAACACAGAACACGGCGCTATACATATAAATAAAATGGCATGCAAAACAGTTAACAATATATACATAAGGTGCAAAATTGCAAATGAAGTATGGAAGATGTAGTGGAATAAATAGTGCAATGGCCATCAACACAGGATATACTGTATGATGAAGACAATAAATATCTAAATGTGCAAACAACATTTACATAACATCCAAAATGGAGTTAGACTAAATCTGAAGTCATTTTCTCAGCATTGACGTTTGCACACTTCCTGCACTTTGCCTTCGTAGGGGAGAGTGCATATCCACGGTTTGCAGAAATGTACAGTGGTATCATTTAATTTAGTTGAATGGGCTGACACCTGCACTCATATCACCTCAGGGCAATACTTTGCTCTGAGCCTCCTCCTCTCTTCACTAACCAAACACATGAGTCGTCTCCTGAAGCCACAGCATTCTCTGACTGATGATGTGTTTACAAAGTTGTACAAATGAACTTGTCTCTGCAGCAACAGCCCAAAATGCAAATGACAGCGTGGTTTTGCCAGAGGCGAACCTGGCAGTACACCAACTATTTTTGCCTTTGTGAGAGCGATACCAACAAATCAACAATGCTCTCTCCGTTGGCTGGGTTTCCTCTCAGTTACACTTTGTGGCCAGCGGGATGAGGTCTATCATTCAGAGACGCTGTAGATACAGTAGGTCTATTACTGCTGGCATGTCACGTGCTATCTAATATACAGAGTCTGCTAATATGCAAATTCTACATTTCAATCAACATTTCCATTGTCTAGTCATGTTTTGAAGTTTTACTGCTGCATTTTCCAAACACAAGGTCCTTGCCCAGAATCCATCGTGGAATTGTGTGTACGTTTTTGTTCATTCTAATGAATATTTTCTTAATTTTCTTAATAAGTTTGTTCATTTTTCTAAATTTTGTTTATAACATTGTTCATTTTCTTCATTACTATGTCCACCTTTGAGTTTTTTTTATAACTGTTTGTTTTTTAAATGTAGTTTGTTTTGTATTTTTGATTTTCTTGATCATTTTGCTTATTTTGTTTGTATTTTGTCTTCGCTCTTTTTTGGGCATTTTGAGAATATTTAATAAGGATATTTGAGGATATGTTTATTTCCATAGATTTTTTGTTAATTATTCTTACAATTTTTATTCACTTCCTGGATTATTTTATTTGTTTTATGAACATTTTGTTCATTTCTTATTCTTGTGTCAATTTGTGAATATTTTACGAATATTTTGGATTATTCACTTGCAGTTTCGTACAAGTTTTGTTCACTTTCAGAATTATTTTGCAAAATGTTGCAATCCATCACTATGTCATTATTCATATTAATAATGACATTTATTACAATAGTTATTAAATAGTAATTGAGTCGTGCAGCCACCATTGTAGTTATGGTAACTAAAGTGAGGTTTAAGAAGTAGTTTGTTTAATTTTAATTTTAAAATGCATTAGTGTTATATTTTTGCATTCAAGAGTAAAAGTTTAAGGACTTCTATTATTCAAAATACATTTACAGTCCTCTCATATGTCTTTATTTATGCCAATAATGACATTTATTACAATAGTAACAGTTATTACAATATTGAAGACAAATAGTTTGTCCCATGTTTAATGTTAAAATGGACTACTTGTGTAATTTTGTGGTCTGGGATTTTCATTATTCTTGCCATCCTGCGCCAACTTTACCTCGCTATTTATATCACAAAATACAACACTGGATTAATTCAATGTATACAATTGGACAAAAATATCTAAAAAAATGAAATTTAACCTAAGCAGTACAGAAGTAATAATTATTACAATAGCAGTCATATTACAATAGCGGTCGTGTTACAGTAGTGGTTGCAACAAAGCATAGTTTTTAACAAAGGCAAACAAACAACCCAAAGCCTTTAATCTTCTTCCTTTTAGGGTTTGCCACAGTAAATCATCTGCTTCCATCTGACCCTGTCCTCTGGCCTTTAAGATGATTAAATAACGACAGCATATGTCCACTCACTGGATTGTTTACAAGGCTTTTATAATAATACCCACTGTCTGCAATGACAATAGCTCAGTTAATGTGAATAAAAATAAGAGAACAAGTCCAGTCAGCGGGGAGCAAAACAAAAGGTTCAAGGCCTTTTGTTCGCTTCGATAAACACACAGAAGACATTGTTTCTCCCACGCAGACACACAAACATCGTCCATGAGAGACAGAAACACTGCAGATAGGTTCACTTTTTCAGGCAAATCCGTGTCCTGATCAGCCGGGTTATGGAGCAGCAGGGGAAGGTGATGAAATGTACTGACAACCCTCTTGACATATACATTATCTGCACAGCACAGTGGACTCATTTCCTCTTCACTTCACCAGGTTCAGAGGTTTAAGACGAGAACAGGTCAACGAGCCTAGAAAACAGCAGAGGGTGATGTGCGGCTGTCTGACTCAACAAGAACAAGATGGCTGCCGAGGTGCAGACACACAGTTTGGCAGGTTCTATGTGTTTTCTTAAAGGGTCACCCAAAGAGCTCAAAAAGATATATTTTTCTGTTGTTTGGATGACTTTTTATCTTCTGCTAAGTTCAGCATGTACAAGAAAAAGAGACACTTTAACCTTGTATCCAGCCAGATGGAGTCAGCACATGCTGTTCACAAGAGTACTGGACTATTCTGCCCACCCCCAGGTGAGCAGAATCAGAATCAGAATCAGAATCAGAATGGACTTTACTGCCAAGCATGCATACACATACAATGACTTTTACTTGGCATTAAGGTGCGCTCATGTTAAGCGCTCCCTAATGACGTGGCGGCTGACAGAGCCTCATACAGTGGGGGGAAAAAGGGGGGGGGGGGTGATACACATTGGGACAGAGAGAAAAAAAAAGCACAGCTTATCAGAATTGAGCTCATGAGTGAGAAACATTATGAAAAATAGAAAAAAAACCCTCTTACTGCACATTTATCGGACAACAGTTTCTTTACAATAACAAAGCAAGGTCAGAGAGAGTTGGGGTGTGTATGTAAAATGTGCATATGATACAATGGATGCATTGTGTGTTATCAGTTCTGATAGAAAGT
>JAQQAE010011898.1:0-13395 GCA_029823295.1 Pseudamia nigra | reverse complement strand
TAATTTTTCTTTTTTTTGGGGGGGGGGGGCAAAAATTGTGCTTATTTGACACACTGAAATGATAATTTGCACAACCCCCTTCCATAAAACTGAAACTGCTGTAAGGTTATAAACATTACGGTGGTTGAACTGAGGCGAGGTTATGGTAGTAGTCACCAAAAGAGATTTGACAGAACTTGCATAAATGGGTGAAAACTTTATGCTATTGGTAACTATGTTAGCTTCAGCCTTTTAATCTAATTTAGGTTGAAACTGTGGAAATGTTCATTGCCACTATTTAAGATTTTCCTTCTCATTTTTTGCAGTAGAGTGTGGGCTATTCAGGACAAACAGCTGTGTAGCTCTGCCACTATTTTCCTAAGGGATGGAGCTTTTATTTAAATGAATGTACATCTGTATGTTTTTGTGTCTTTCAAAGCTCTCATGTGTGTGGTGGGGTTGGGTTTTTCTGTTCATAAGCAGTCAACCCTGTCCCATCCCGTCCTCCCTCCACATCTCCCCTTTTTACCATTTTTTGGCAGTCCTGTTTTCAGTGTCACTCAGTCCACAACAGAGACTTCATGGTCCCCGCCCCATGACTATGTGCTTTGAAAGCCCTTAGAGGGATCAATTCATACGTGGGTCTATATGTATTAATTAGAATACATTAAAATGATTAGACTGTGTTGATTGTAGTTAAATGCCAGAAAAAAGGTTTTCTGTGAGGGAAAAAAAATAGAATTCTAATATTTTAATGTCCAACCTCTCTGAGTGCAGGACTCCAACAACATACACTCTGATGCAAAATGGCATTTTATTCCAAAGGCATTTTTCTTCAAAGATTTCAGAGGAATGAGTAGAAGAACTAGTCCAGGCACTCTGTGCATTTAGCCAAATTGGCTTTTGTTCCGTTCTCATTTAGGTAATGCACTTTAGAGATTTGTTGTGAAACTGGATTGAGTTTGACCTGAAAACTCCTACTCTGATTGTGATCCTGCTTGAAGATAAGTGAGTGTTCTTTGTATGGAGAAAAAAGTACTGGAGAGAAGCAGTGTCTTAATTTTAATTAATGTCAGACATGCACATTCAGTATGTTCACTTGGCATTCATTGGTAATATTACTAATATAACCAAGTAGGTGTGGTAAATAGATTTAGTTGCACATTTTATATTGTTTTAAACGTTTTTCCCTGTTGTGCCCATATATCTTTTTAAGATTATGTGATTGAGTAACATAGAAAATAGTGTATTTTGTTGTACATTGGATTCCTTGACTCACCATTTCAGTGCTATTGGCCAAGAGCATGAGGTGCTGCTCCGTGACAAACTGAGGGAGAGGAACCTTTCTTTTTTAGGTAAGACTCTTCTTCAAACTATCACTTTTCTATTCAGTCATGATGGAGCAGGGGAAAACAAAGTACTCAGATCCTGTGTTTAACTAAACGTACACATACCACACCACAATACACATCCTGACTTCAGTACAACATTATCTGCAAACTTTACTTTCAAGTATCACATTAAAAGTACCAATTATGCATAAAATGTTATATTTCTGTTTAATATTTTTTCTGTTTGTATCATTACATTTTCACCTCACATTTCATCAATGCAATAAACAAATTTTTGACAATTTGTATGTTTGTGCTATACCAATACACCATATCATTGAAGCATATCTTATGTTTTCCCTTAAAGAACTACCTCAAAGTTTCAAGTAAATGTCGCGGAGTAAAAAATAAAGTAGCCATATACCACTGTGCCAAAGAGGCATCATTGGAGTACACTTTATAGTAAACAAAAATGCACTGGAAGTTGCCTCGTATTGATTTGCAAACAACCAAGAGGGTCTCAAATATCTGATAAATATTTAATATTTGTCCAATAAGGTTTAAAAGCTTCCAAGGTGACTTTAAATGTTTCATTATCTGTCATTCCCCTTCTCTGGTTGCTGTTAAGGATATTTCTATTTTGTAACTGATATATTTTTATTTTTTTTTATATGTTAGTTTGTCATATTCTTTGGGATTAGACACCAGATGTTATGTTTGGAAGATGGCAGTATGGAACATAACTGCGTCAAATAACTTGTTTTTTTCAAATTATTTACTGTATTTCTTGTAAACTTGTCAAAGAATAACTTGTTTTTTGTTATAATATTTTGTGTGATAATCTTTTCAGTTAAGTTTATCACTTTATTTGTAGAGTGTGTTCAGATTTTTTTAATTTTATATATTTATGATTTTAATATTGGATCATTTCTGACCTTTTTTCTGGGAAATGTATTATTTCTTGTAAATTTACCACTTTAATCTTGAGCATCCTGAATTTCTATTGGAATATGTCCCTCCTTTCTGAAGTATAAAAGACAAAAGTAATCTAAACCGACCCTAATACACCTTCAGATAATATAACATGTTCCTGAGTATTTTGTGAAATGTTTTAGTTGTTAATCCTATTGTCTTGCTCAAACAGTATTTAATCAAGGTAGGGTGTCCAGGTGTGAAATTGTGAATTTTGACCCCTCCTTCCTTCTATCTCCTCATCCCATCATCATCCCCTAGGTCAGATGAGTGATGGAGGATAAAAGTCATTCCCTCTGTCATTAAGAGCGTATCATTTATTTGGTCCTGAAGTGCTGACCTTTCTTCAGGGCTGAGCAGGGGACTGTTCTAAAACTGTCAGAGTTCGGGGGGCACAATGGCCACCAAGGCCGCCTTACCCCCGTCTGATAAATGGATTGGAAATAAGGTACCCAACAGCAGGGATGGCCCATTAATTTTAATCAAAAGTGATGTAAAAAGGTGATCAGAGACACAAGACAGTGTCAACAGTCCAGTGGGTATGAATAGAGGTCCCCTTCTACTCTGCACATATAGACCTGCATTAGCAGAGCTGAGGTGCCCCTTTGTACCACAGGCCTCTGGCAGCCTCGCTGACCTCACTGAGCTCTCTTTCTTCATCCTTGGCTGATGCTCACGCCTCGCCATCTCAGACACTGCCGCCCTCCGCACTCCTCAATTCCCTTCCATGCCCCATTAGTTGAGCTTGGCTGGAGACAAAGAGGCAGACCCTTGGAACTGAATGACCTGGTCAGCCTGAGATTTAATGGAGAAATCAGGTGTTGTAGGGATAATGGCTGAAGCGCGCCAGAAGTCAAGGACAATGGCTGCAGCCTGTGCAGTCAGGGGTCAGGCTTACACAGGCTATAATGCCAACCTTGTCCCCTTGTTATATATTTTACAAAGCTCTAGCAAACTGCAAAGTGGAGAGCAGCTTTGTAATGGGGCTTTACAGGTTTTTGTGCTACGACAGCAAATACGTGGCAGATGTAGTTAATGGTTTTCTTGTGTTTGGTGTCTTCTGCTGTTATTTCTTGTGTTTTGCAAACACTAACAGGGGCTTTCCTACATTATAACACTGCAGCACATGATTTTGTTTTTCTTTGGCCTCACTGCCCATGCTCATACCATGGCTTCAGTGCATGGTCCCAAACATCTTACAAGTTATTTTTACAAAAAGGCATGTAAAGCTTCTAAAATTTGACTTCAGTATAAATCACAATATATTGCCCTATTCAGTGTCCTGACATATCTCAATGTGTATATTGCAGTATGCAGGACAATATTAACCCTCCCGTTATCCTCGGGCCAAAATGACACACCACTGTGTTTAAAAAAAAAAAAAAATCCCTAAACGATATTTTTTTGTTCACTGGAGAGAAAAAAAAGAAAGAAACTGAGTCATTGGGATGAATAAAAATGCATTCAAACTCCTTTTTGCACATTTTTTTCTCTTTTCTTAAGCTATAGAAATACAAGTGAAGAGGGAAAACTCAGGTATTCACACATTTTGTGGTGACTGACAAGTTGTTTCTTCAAGCAAGATGAAACTTGGTGTTTAAAATTCAATTAAGCTGCTTATATTGGGGATTTAGTGAAGACGGGTCATTTTGACCCGGTGTACACAGAAAGTGAGGACAACAGGACGGTTAACTTATAACTCGTAATGCATATCACACCACTAGATTCTTGCTAGCGCACACAAAAGAAAATCAGGTGCGTGAAAATATGTATTGTGATTTAAACTTCTCTGAGTAGCTTTCAAATGATGCCCTACTCTTTATTTTCTTTAGATGAAAACCAGCTGAGGGCTATGGGCTACGACAAAACACCTGACATAATCCTGGAGGTTCCAGTCGGTTGGTATTTACATGATAAATGTCAATGTTTTATCTGAATAACATACCTTTTCATTGAGGATTATGCCGTTGTCAAAATGCTGTCAAGCTAATGCCACATTTTTGCTTTGTTTGTGCCACTATTTATATTATGGAAAGAATAAGAAAAAAAACAAAGAAGAATGCCATTTGTTCTTTCTAAATGTTTGCATAGTTGTTGAGTCACTATCTTTCTGATTGTGTTTGTGCAAAGCTGTAGAGGGACACATTGTTCACTGGATTGAGAGCAAAGCATCCTTTGGAGATGACCAAAGCCATCGCACCTATCTCAATGAACAGTTCTGGAGCTACTGGAACAGGCAAGTCTTTTCTAGTATTTTTTTTTTTCTTTTGTGGTGGATTGTTTCCGGTGCTGGAGATAAGTCTTCAACAAATTAAAAATAATACACTTGTTTAAAATACAAGCATTTTTCAGAATATTTGAAAAATGTTTGGTTATACACAGTTCCCTTTTTTCTTTATGCTTGATCCTTTACATCACCTTTATTATTACTGACTTACCAACAATGATGTTTTCACACCTTTGTGAAACCAGCTCTAACAACATGAAGCACTTCCTCTTGTCCATAGACTTTCACATGCTACATCTGTGAATCAGCCTGAATGGCCACCTTTTGTGATTGTTTTCAAAAGTATACATATTGTTTTGGGGGGGAAGTCGGAAAATGGGTGATTAATCCAGTACATCTGTGGTCCTGAGAGCTTGTGTCCAAGAACAAACCTCGGATCTGACCACAGAGAGGTGTGTATGTGAGATATGAATATCGAGGTTGTGTTTATGCCTTGATGATCGTAATGGAAGGATACACCCATCAGACTCTCATTGTCTCTGCAGAGAACATACTGTACTTTTCCAACATTTCTTTTGGTCTCACTGACATAGTTTACTTTTTGCCATCGGTAACTGTTTTTATGAGTGTGGACCTCTTACATGCGTCCATTTATACAGTCATTCACATGCTAATTCTTGATTTAAAAGCCACTTAGTAATTTGAATAAGTTAAATGTAATAGCTATGAGCACCTGTCATATGTCTTTTTAATTCTGTTTAAATGTGACATGCAACAATTTTTAAAAACTACTTGTACAGAGGAAAATGGATACTCTTGATATCAGTGTTTCAGAGTATGTAACATTTTCCTGAAGACACACTGACTGTAGATGCATCCATTAATAATTATTCTGTTCATATGTAATGGTGAATTTAGCTGTGCCGGGCCTCACCAATGCCTGTATTTAGTACTTCCCATGTGGCTTTCTCGGGTTCTGCTGTCTATGGGACATGTACGCTAAGATTGTTGTGCTTACATCTTGAATTACATAAAAAAGTAATCAAAGTCGAAGTCACAGCAAACGATGAAGACAAACAAGGAAGTGATCTGTTTCTGTCATATTTTGGTCACTCAGGTGCTCCATGTGAAACCAAAAATCTAGGACGTTTGGAGTTTATTATGCCTAAAATCATGTTTGGATAGATTTGGTCATCACTTCCAATAACCAGTGCATCAAACTTTGTCTTTGACCACTGTTAGTTTTTGTTATTTAAATTAGAAAACTTTGAGCAGAAAATTTTGATGTTATTCAGAAGTCACTGCTGTCTTAAATAATCAAATGAGTCTTGTGAGTATCAGAGTATGGGTTCTTCACATCCCAGCATCCCTTGACACAAGGTTTCAGTCTCCAAGTTAAAAAGCAGCCTCCACCACATGTCTTGGCCTCATGACACCCTCGTTGCCCAGGGCTGTGATGGCCACATAACGTGTTGTGACATGATGTTGAAGCAAAAAGAGGATCGAGAGTTCTGATGCTGTGTTCTAAAAGCAGACACATGTACTTTCCATGGAACCCTTTTGTTTTGCTTGTGCGTAAGCATTAATTGGTCCATGGTTTTGTCTTCAATGATTTTTAAGTAACCTTTACATATACAATTTCCTTAAACTGCCTGCAGTTTAAAACACAAGAATATTTGATTGCAGAAGAGTATTTTTCTCATTAAAAATAACTTTAAATTTAAATTTTTGTTCCAGTTCCTGTTTTCAACACAGATAACCACCCCTACAGCCTGTGTCCTACAGTGAAGTCTGGAGTTACAGTCCTCACAGATTTTGGTTTTGCTGAACTTTAGTTTTAGTTTTACCAGGGTTTAGACATCAGCTGCTCATTTGAAACTCATTTGATATACATGTAGTTGAGATTTTATGTTCTTTTCAGATTTAAGCTTTTCAGATTAAGCTCAGCCTTTGTGTAGAATCAAAAATTAAACTTTACCCACATGACTGTTTCAGTCTGTAAGTTTTTTCACTGCTACTTTTAATTTATTGCTTGGCATCCACTAACCTGATATTCACTGCCAAAACACACATAAACACAGAAGGCTCATACATGTACACTGCATTGGTAATGCACAATGTCTAACAACAGGAGGAACATGGGGTATATTTGGAAATGTCAGCAGTAAATGTCAATTAAAAATTACAGTGGTGCTGGAAAAGGTAGGGTCTGAAGGGAATGACATTTTTTGTCATTTTTTGACACTGTGATGCTTATCTGAGAGGGCTGCTGGCTGACATGAGCGGATCTACTTTGTCAGTTCCTTAATATACTCGGACAAGGCCGCCCAAGTGGATATCAATGAAAGACACCCGTGGGCAAAAAATGTAAGACTCTGACAAAACCCAGGCTGTCCAATCAGACTATTAGTGTTATGATATTTTGATCTACTGTACAATAATGCCACTAATACTGAAGAAAAAGTCAAAGACAGATAAATGGCTTTCTTTACTGTAATCTTCATCTCTTTCACGAATGAGGATTCTACTCTCCTTTAACATGATTATGAGGAGTTTTTTAGCTATCTGTTTTTCTTCAAGTATTATTAATGGAACCTAACAAAGACAGGAACTAACATTTTCACACATTTACTTTGTTTTTAAACTTGTCCTTGTGGAAGCAGCATTTTCCAAGTAAAACACACCACTGATTACGATCTTGACCCCTGCACAGAGAATTGCGTCTTGGTGTTATTGGAATTGTTATTTTCCCATAAAATGAAATGTTCTGTTCATTTGAACAAAGTCAGTAGGTTGGTCATCATGGTCAGGGCTCTAAAACTGTCCACATGTTAACCCTTGTTTTATCAGTTTTTGGAATAGGCTCTAAATACAGTATATTTAAAATGTTACCTTCAAAGTTGGTCATTCTTAAAGATACTCCAATTTGTTTTCTGTGCTGCCAAGGTACTGGAGGACTGTATTAGGCTTAGACTGTATTAGACTGTATTAGGCTTATTATAGTGATCACAATTAATTATTATCATGTACTGTAATAAAATGTTTTTCAAATTACAAGATGATTGTCATTGTGATAGTTTCATGTTATAACCAAAAACTTGTTGGACAAAGACAAAACACAATATAAAACATTTAAAATTTATGACAGCATATTTATAATGTATTAAGAAATATTTTGTTGAAGCACACGACAAAACACAAAACCTAAGTCACCACATATGTCACAATATTCTATGTTATAATATGAATGTATCATGCTATAATATGGAAATCATGTTATTACCTCCACCAAGGAGGTTATGATTTTGGATTTATTTATTTATCTGTTTGTTTGTTCATAACATAACTCAAAAAGTTATGATCAGATATGAATGAAATGTTTAAGATTGGCCCTTGTGCCATTTCTGACCTATCAGATTCTGGGAGTGATCTGGATCATCATCTGGATCCAGACGATTTGTAAAGGATTCTTCACCATCATAAGATGGGACCAAATTCAACATTTGTCCTTGTTACACCTCAAATAACACCCAGAAAATGTAGCCAAGAAACATAGAATCTAGTATGATGTTATCCTATCAAACCACAGTTTAATCCAGATATGGACAATATTCTGCATATAGTGATCCAGAATGCTTAGACTTACAGGGGTTGACGAAATATAGCTTCTGTAAGGTAGTAAATAAAGCTCTAGACATGAAACAGACACCAAATTGTAGTGTAAAGTCTGCTGAGTCAGTAGTACCCACAGATCTGACATATCTTCAATATTTACAGTGCTAGATCCAGAACAAACCCACCATTATAAAAACATTTTTCATGAATAACTATTAAGTTAATAATAAAATAACATTAAAACAGACAAATTGTATGACTTCATTATTTTGTTTTCATTGTCATATCCCACGATGAAGAGAAACTGCACTGCTTTGGCACAGGTCTGTGCTCTTTGAGTACTCTTAATTATTACATTAAAAATGTCTTCTTAAAATGCTGAAACCTTGTTTAAACATTGTCTTGTAATAAAAATCAACAAAATGGCTTGTTTTAACAATATCCTGTTACTGTATAAATATCTTCTCATAAAAGTGTCTTAACTTAATTTCAAAAATAATCTTGTTGTGAAATGCAAAACATCTTGATGTAATGTGAAAATAACACACTTTTCACATTATAATGTGATACCTATTCATTTTGCCTTCCATACTCTGGCTGCAGAACGCCTATGTAAGAGTTACTGCTTCGTAATCACAAAATACATCCGAGTAGAAAAACGGGGGACAGGAGAGTAATTGGGTGACATCATCCTCCTTTCACTTCTCATTAGGTGGTTTCAGTTTGTGAGTCGGGGCCCTGAAGGCATCATGTTTAGGTTGTTTGTCCATTCCTTCATTCTTCAAACTCAGATTTCAGTGCTCAACCCAAAACCTTTTGACTTTTTTTTGACTGCCCTTGGAATCGCACAGCAGTGTTTGTAATTACTTCATTGCCCCTGATTGACATTTCCAGTGATTTGCTTATTTTTCATGATCCCCCACCCACCCGTTTTGCTTTAAGTGAGCCGCTGCACCCATCACTTGTGTTAATTGTTCTTGGTTTGCCCTCAAGCATTGCAGTGAGAGCTATGGGGACATTTCTTTGTAGATGGGTAGAAAAAACAACTAATTTTCCCTCCAAAGCCCTCACCAACTGCATTTATCATCCAAACAATAGTCTTGCCAACACACTAACCCCATAATGAACCCCTCTTCAGTGGAGTGAGGGGTAATGACGCTTCACCTACAATGCTCCCAAGAAAAAAAAAGAGAAAAAATTGAGAGAAAAACGGTCTTGTGCAGAATCAAACGGCGCGTTCAGGCCCAGTGCCTGGATGAGATGGGGAAGCAGCAGCTATTGGTGTCTTCCAGCCATCAATCTTTGCTGGTGGCGTTCCAGAGCCAGCAAGCCCTCTGCTCTGACGGATGTTCAGATAATTGAGTTATCCATCTCACCCAACTATCAGAGTTGCATAAAAATTATTCACCTGCTGGTGAATATTAAACACATAATGAGCCTCTTGTGTGTTTTAGGGAGAAGTGGGTAAGGTTAAACACAGCATGTAATGAAATATGGACCCCGGTGTGGTACCACCTTAACTGCCCCTCCTTGATTATGGTGTACTTAAATCAATTACGGTTGGCAAAGTTCCCCTCATAACTCTCATAGCAGTGACTAAAATTTTGGCCTCATCAGAGACAAAATACAGAATAATTTCAGTTACCATCATGTGCACACTGACATCCAAGTTTTTTTTTTTAAATTAAATTATTACGAACATTTTAGCACTTCCTGTGATATTTATGTGGCTAAATCCATGCTATGTCACATTTCCACATTAAATGGTCAGTGTGTCAAACATAGTAGGACTTAAGGCTATCTAATTGCAGAAAAGACATGCCCCCCCTCACGGCTGCATTGCAGAAAAGACATGTAATATCCATAATGTTTCCATTAGTGTGTAACCACTGCTATGTACAGTAAATCAGAATGTATTTCTTTTTTCCAATTTTATAGCAAGTTGTATTCGGTGTTAAGCTACAGTTGGGACATTAGGGTGGACTTGTTACATAAGCTCAGAATAACAAAGCAAAAACTGGAGCCAATAAGGGTCTTTCACATTTTTAGCAGTCACAGTTGGGGAGGGTGAGATGAGGGGTATCCTTTTGCACAATACCGGTAAGTGCATCTCCATAAATGAGTTTGTAGAGAATAAACTCAGCTGTGTCATGTCATCAAAAGATGGCGCTCCAGGCTGCACTACTCTGGTGAATAGAGTGGAAGTGCATGTAAAATGAATGCATAGTTGAGACAGGAGAAACCTGTATCCTTGCAACCCAGTCCACTTTATTTCTGTAGCACATTTAAAAAATAACACATGGTTGGCAAAGTGCTGTACATAGAAATAAATGCACAGAAAACATGTAACACACAGCAATACAAGGACCACTTCCCATAGAGAGTACACCAAAGGATGTAAAACTGCCAAAAATACTAAAATGCAGTTGGTTTTATTAATAATCCATGCATCAACTGTAGTATAGCAGATCCAAAAGCATATGCAAAGTAAAGATTCAGGGCTTCTTCCTCTCCATTGCTCTTTTCCTTTTCACCCAAACCAAGACAATGACCAGTCTATGTGGAAATGAGGGTGGACGCCAGCTCGCCCCCTCCCCAAGTAAATCAGCTGTGAGATTCGTAAACTGCAAATGTGTCAGAGTTGAAAATGTTAGCGCTCTTAATGGAAGCTTGAAAAGGTTAGATCTGATAAAAAGCTGTCAGCCGTCCACAAAAAATGATTTATAGCAATATAATGGGACAGTATGCCTCATTTCTCCCTCATATGAAATGGAGGTTAAGACTTTTGGGTTTGCCATTATACATCATCTGGCTTGACCACTAGGAAATTTGTTGAGACTTGAATGCACACATTATGTTTCATCTGGCTCTTTTGTTTTGGTAATTTTCAGTGCCTTGCAATGTTGTAATGGATATAATTTATGTCCTCCCATAATTACCAGCGGAAGATTCTCATGCTCCAAAAGTGCATATCGATCTCCATGTGTGCAAATAAGATTAGGGCTTGTCCTTTGTTGGAGCACTTTTTTGTTATACACAATGGAAGCTAAACTACAATTAATGAGGAAGTCATCATTTTGTCCTGTTCCTACAACATTACTAATCTGCTCGCTGACACACTGGCTAATGAATAGACAGCAATCTGATTTATGTGATGTTTTATATTAGTTGACACAGCTGCAATTAGACATCTTGAATTCTTTGTGAACTTTTTCCAATTATATCTGGAACCGTGCGTTGTAGACTTTCCATCTAAAATTGCCTGGTAATTCTGTTACAGCCCCAGATCCGTCAATCAGTTAGCGACATCAAATTAATTTTTTGATTTCCAGATAATGTACATTACAGTGCTGTTTTAATGGCCGTGTCTATCATTTTCGTTCAACTTTTCAAAGCCGCAATGATGAGAATTCTTAGTTAGTGAAGCTTTATGGCATGATGTGTTGTACACAGGCCTTATTGAATTCAGCGGATAATACCTTTATCTCTTTTTAAAAAAAAGTCTTATACCCACATCCTTAGGTATGCTGGAAATTTCCTTTTTATATGTGTGACAGGTTAAATAGGAATGTGCTCATATATAAACAAAGTTTATATATAAACATACATAAAATATATAAACATTAAACATAAACATGCAAATGGTAAGATTATTACTGAATTAGCCAGTCTTTCACAATGGCTTGAATATATTGTGCTTCTAAATAACAGGGAGGCTACAGGACTTTAAAAACTCTTATGTTTTAAATTCACTTTGAAGTATTGAATTTGATTTTTGTAGGTTTTAATGATGACAGAATGGAAAACCATGGTTTGATTATTTTGTCAAATCTGAGTCAAGTCCTTCTGTTTGATAGAATATTGTACATTTTTGGATTATTTAATCATTTGTGTTAATTTAGTTGATTATTTACTTCATTGTTTTGTTCATTTTTGATCATCTTGTGAATTGTTTTGTACATTTAATTTTTTTGTTTGTTTAGTTGATGATTGTGTTCTTTATTGCCCATTTTGCTGGGACAGGTTTGATTTTCTGGTGAATTATTGTTTGTTTTTATTTTATTGATTATTTTGTTCTTTCTTTGTTTTTTTTAGTTGAATCAATACATATTTAAAACATATTCCTCATTTTTATGCATTTATCTTGTTATCTATCAGAGTTTTAAATAGTAGAATACTGTACCTCAAAGTGCTAAATGTGGATTAATTTACAGTGAGAAAAATATAATATGGCTTAACTGTCCAAAACTTAATCCTATACTTGATTGAAAATAATATCAGTAAGAGACTTAAAAAGTGTCTGGTACAGTAAATAAGATGCAATTTCTCAGCAAGCTTTAACATAACTATTGAGTAGAAAGTAATTATGTTCAAATAGATGTTGTCTTGGTCTGTAAATTTAAATTTGATGCACATATTAAGAAAGTATCCAACACCAAACTTGCTTGTTTCTGACTAATGCAGTGTTATTGATATATAAAAACTGCACATTTATATATGCATGTCATAATTCTTTGACATCTTTCTTATTTTTAATTTTCTGGAGCTAAAATAATAATGTAATCTATATAGAACGAGCTCTAAAAACAATGGTCCAGAATCCAATAAAAGTGATTGTTTTGAGAATTTTCTAAATTTTTCATTTACACAATTGATCTTTAAGTTTTAAAGAAATATATTCAGTCCTCATTTTCACTTAAATGACCACAGATCTAGAATTGACTGCCCTCAGAAGTAACATACACTATCGTATTTCCTGTGCAGTGTTAAACTATATGTGAGTATGTGTGTATTATGTTTACATGGGTGAATGGGACAATGTCTGCAGATAAGCTATGACCAGAAACTCTATGTACATTTCAAATACATTAAAAATAAGATAAAAAAAATGTCGTCCCATTTAATGCAGGGCCATCACAGAGCCAGAGCAGATCAGTGGTGTCACCTGAGAGAGAGAGAGCGCCCACAGGCTGAGGCTGCTGCTAATCCAATGAGGGTGGACATTACAGGGGTGCCCCCCTGAGGGCACGGACTAGTGCTTCTAGGGTGACAGATATGACACCTCTGAGACCTGTGCCCTGCCATTCCTAACCTCACCTTCCTGTCATATATAGAGCAGAGGAAGGGGAAAGTGACTGTAAACATGTTTGTTGTTATAGTGGCTTTTATAAATATTCTCCGAATAGTAAATGTCGATGTGTACATTTTTCTCTTGGGATGTTTTATACATCCATCCATTTTCTAACCCTTAATCATCGTGGGTCGGGGGGG
>JAQQAE010011897.1:0-13396 GCA_029823295.1 Pseudamia nigra | reverse complement strand
CCCTTCCTGACACAACCCTCTGCATTTATCCAGGCTTGGGACCGGCGTAAGAAAGAACACTGGCTTGTGCCCCCCCCTCACGGCTGCATTAAAATTTTTCACAAAGCAAACAATTAAACTGTCCTGTGATTGTATTTGGAAGGAATTCAGTAAACATGCTCTGTTTGCTGCATTGTATAAAGGTATTGTAAGATAATATCTGCAGCAAAAAGTAAGAATATACTGTTGTCATTATTGGCAAAGGTCATTATTGACCTTGATAACAAGGTCTAACAGTTATTTTGAATTTGCATCTGGTACTTCACACAGCATCGTTTATACATGTTTGTTCCTTTGTTGTGTGTCTGAATAAAATAAATAAAATGCACCACATTGTGCTGTCTTAGACAAAACAATTTAATTGGAATTCCAAATATAACATTTACAAATGTAATATATTAATATTTTTAATAAAACTAGAATTTTAAGTGTATTTGACATATAATATTAAGTTTTGACAGTACTACTTTTAAGTAGACTCCATAAATACTTTCTATTGTTGATAATTTAAACCATTTAAGTGTACATAACTTAAAATTGTTAAATTCTGAGTATTGTATATTTAAGTTGACTATACTTCAACAAATTGATTGATTTTATCTACTGTCAATTGCTTAAACCATTTGAGGCAAGCACTTGACACAAATGGTTTAAGTACAATCAACTTATCCAGGCTTACAGTGGATTGTAGATTCTCCACTTTCCTTACCATGTAAAAATGGTGACCAACACTTTAAAATGTAATATTTACAATTTCAAACAAGTTAGAAGGTCTCTCACAAATAGAGCAGCCATGATTTTTTTCACATTTGAGTTATTGTTTTACCAGCTGGTCACTGGTAGGAGTGGTGACCTTCAAACCAATCGAGCACTGAAAATATTAAATAAAAAACTGTTTACATACCACCACTGCAATATCCTACATTGGTGCAACCTCCTGAACTTTGAGAATTTAAAAAATACAAATGCATGGACTAGCTCCACGCTCCAATGAGTATGTCAAGTACAGAGCTAACAGCACTTTAGGTTGGACCACCAGGGCCTCTGCAAGGGGTGACTGTGGGGTACCCTTCAGCAAGACCTCCTTTTTCATTTTATGGTAGCACTTTATGGAACAGCCTACCACTTCCAGTCAGAGAAAGCTCCAGCTTTGCCACCTTTAAGAGTAAAGTAAAGAACTGGCTCATATAATCTCAAAACTTGAACATGTTCAACACTAGCATGCAATGTGCAATTTACCACGTACATTCTGTATGCATGTTTTTCTTTTTAATCTATACAAGAACTCTAAGCACTTTGTATATCACCCTGCAACATGTGAAATCACTCAAGCACTTTACCTATAATCTGTTGATCTGTCTGTATGTTTGTTACCCTTTTACTGTGCACTTTGTCTCCGGTTATTATTTCTGTGCATCCTGTGTTTGTTGTTGTTACTCTTGCTGATGTTGTTCCACCAACCTGCCAGGGGGCTATAATCTGAGCATATTTACATATGTTGTTGTATATGTCCATTAATATGTACTGTCCCTTAAATAAATAAATAAACAAATAAATACAAAAAAAAATCAGGATGTAACTAAAATGTAAATAAAAACAGAATGCATTGATTTCTAAATCTTTGAAACCCATATTTTACTTCTAATAGAACATAACACATCAGCTCTTGAAACTGAGACATCTGATCATTGCATGGAAAATATGAACTCATTTTAAGTTTAGTTACCTTCATTTGTCACATATGCACCCATACAAATATACATGAAATTTTGAATTTGATGGCAGCAACACATCTCTACAAAGTTGACACAGTAACCAAAAGGCTGTAAAAGTAATTGGTACAAATAAAAAGCATCAGGAGAAGCATTTGACAACTACTGTAGTTAAGTTAACTGGCAACAGGTCAGTAATATGACTGGGTATAGAAGGAGTGTGATGCATGTGGATGTCTCTCTCTCGTGTCCTTGATTGTGGATTTCCTGACAGGAAGGCCTCAGTATGTGCACCTTCAGCAGTGTGTGTCAGATATGGTGGTCAGCAATACTAGAGCACAACAGGGGACCTTCCTCTCCCGCTTTCTTTTCACCCTCTATACTCATGGACTTCAGCTGGTGCATAGACACTTGCCACCTTCAGAAGTTTTCTGATGAATCTGCAGAAGTTGGATGCACAGTGATGCACTGCTGTGTCACATGGTGCAAACTGAACCATCTGCAGCTTAATTTTACAAAGACCAGGGAGCTGACTGTGGATTTCAGGAGGTCTAAGACATCACTCACTCCTGTTTCCATCCAGGGGGTCGATGAGGAGATTGTGGAAGACTACAAGTAAACAATAAACTGGACTTGGCCAAAAGACACAACTGCACTGCAAGAAGAGCCAGATCTGTCTCTATTTTCTGTGGCGGCTGAGGTCATTCAACATCTACTGGACAATTTTCAGGATTTTGTACAAGTTTGTTGTGGCCAGTGCCGTCCTCTATGCTGTTGCGTGATGGGGCAGCAGACTGAGGGTGGTGGGCAACAACAGACTTAACAAACTGATCTATAAGACCAGTAACGCTGTGGGGATGGAGCTGGACTCTGTGACAGTGGTGGCAGGGAGGTGAATGTTGTTCAAGATAAGGACAATCCTGGACAAAACCTTTCACCCCTTCACAATGTGCTGGTCAGTCACAGGAACACATTCATCGAGAGACTGACACCACCTAAATGCACCGCTGAATGACACAGGAAATCCTTCCTGCCCGTGGCCATCATGCATGTATGCACGTTTTGCATGTATCTTCTTATCATATTGATAATGTACATCCTACATATGTACTACAATCTGGTACATACTGTACACATTGCTTGTTTTTAATAAGGGGTCAGGCGTAATTTTGCTATTTGTCATAATTAAATTTTTGCAATACATAATACTAAAGCTCATTTTTGTAATCTACAGCTGTTTGTTATTTTCTAGAGCTATTTTTTGTAATATTTTGGTACTTTATTTCCTGTAACTCTTCATATTGTTTGAATATTATCATGGAGCAACTGCAACCCCACACAATTTCCTCTAATGTTCTGATTCTGAAAAGATTCAGAGAATCAGGAGAAAGGTCTGAACTGGATGCTTGTAGTCTTCATGCCCTCAGGCGGCACTGCATTAAAAACAGACATGATTGAGCATCTGGGTATATTGGGTTTGTTATTGGGTTTGTTATATCTGGGTTTGTTTTCTATTATTTTCAGTGCAGTCTGAATGGAGTCCGTCAACGCCATGGACAACAATGATCCCCCTTGTTTATTCTTTGTGATGTGTCCCTTTTCCCCTCACTATAACATTACATTTCAACGTCAGGTCATTAAAAAGAACAAGCAAAACGTAGAGTATCATTTCTGACGTGTGCAAATGAATTCATCTGGGGACAGTGTCAGGGTAATGAATAATGCCGGTGTCAACTTCCAGATCAGTCCATGTGGAAGTAGTTCCGACTCACACAGCTTCAAACTCAGAGATGACTTGGTTAGTGAGTAGGTTTGTTTGTCAGACATGAATAAACAAGGCGACTGCTTCACTGCACTGTAATTACATCCACATGACCGGCACTGTGGATTACTGTGCTTGGTTCAGCCTTCAGCGTCTCCTAAACTTAAGCAAGAGATAATTACTTCCAAACCAGTCTGATCACAATGAACAACTCATCTATTATATAAAACATTTCACACAGTCTTACCTTTCTTATATGCTGAGGATGAGGATCTTTACTGTTAATGTTTTCACTGTCTTGTCTGGTCACATTTACCCCATAAATCATGAAAAATGAAACAGCATTTAGTAAAATAAGCTGTAAACCCTTTAATACCAGATTGCTGATTATTTTGCTCATCTTTTGGTTAATTTTCTTGATTATTTTTTGTTTGTTTTCTCATTTTGTTCAGTTCTGTGATTATCACGTCAACTTCTACTAATTTCCTTGATTAATTTAAACATATTTCCTGTTTTTCCCATTATTTCCTTAATTATTTCGTTAACTAATTTAGTTAATTTTTATTATTTACTTGATTTTTGCTTCAATATATATATTTTTTACATTTATCTAAAATTGGAGTATTTTATTCTGCATGTCCAATATGTTGATTATCTTCTATTTTTGTTATATTTTTCTTAATTTTTTTAAATTCAGTGTTTTAAATGGCAGTCTACGTTAACACATAATAAATTGAGTCAAAATCAAAATAAGTCTGACCTTCTTTTTATACATCTTATCTTTCACTTTCAAAAATGCATTCACATTCAAATACATACAGTGCTTTGATACAAGGATTCATTTCCAGTCCCACTGCTCTGATCACGTCAAGGTCTCATATTGTTGTTAAGCTCCCTCTAGTGGACACAATATCAAACTACAAGAGAAGTACTTTTTTTTTTTTTTTTTTTAATACAGTACAAGGGCACCTCCTATTCTCGATTTTGGACCCCCATTTTTTTGTCTTTTTACCATTCATCAAGTCACAAACCACAATTCAGACCAGACAGATGTATATTTTCACATACACTAGTAAACATATGTAATCTGAATATATCTGTGGAAAAATATACAGTGGTACCCTGTCTTACGAGTTTAATCTGTTCCAGGGTCACACTCGTGACACGAAAAACCGCACACCGCACGTGCACATTTATTCATTATTTTTATTTGAAAAGGAATGTATGTTTATTATCTGAAAAGGAATCCATGAAATTAGTTCGAAAAATGACGGCTGCAGGCAAAGGAGGCTTGATGCACTGTTGCAGGTGAAAAAAGGCACAAATATGAAGCAAAATACAGATGGTCGTGAGCAGCGTGGAGTGCATGCCTGCTCCTATTTTACCTATAACCTATTTTACTCATAACCCGAGGTTTTGCGCATGAGCCGGTGCAAAATTTTGCCTGATGTCTTATTTGTAATATGGAAAAGTCGTATGTCGATGTGCTGGTAAGACGAGGTACCACAGAACACATATTTTCATCAGTGGAAAGAAAATAAGCAAAAAAATATACAACAGTGAATGAAATAATTTACAAATGAAACAAATATCAACAAAATAAGCAAAAAACTGAAAAAACAGAGCAAATATGCTACTTAATACACTTTTTTATTTATATTACTTTACAATTCAATCAATATATTTAAAATTTAAATAAATAATGTATAATTTAAGTATAATATATACATTTAAATTTTATATATACTGTACTAAAACTTACATAACATAATATATATAATATTTTTCTAACTTTTTTAACCATGTTGCTTTATTTTTTCACTTTTACTAATAAATTTTTGTTCTTGTTAATTTTTTAATTTTTGTAATTGTTTTGATCATTCTTGCTCATAGTTTTGCTTATTTTGACTTTTTGTTCAATTCCCTCATTCTATTGTTCATTTTTGTTAATGGACTTAGTTATTTCCTTCATTTTTTGCTCATTTTGTTGCTTAGTTTATTCATTTTAATGATTTGCTTGACCATTTTGCTCTCGGCTTTTTAAAATGTAATTGATTATTGTGTATTTTTTCTTTGAAAAAAATTGAGGAGGAAAATGTAACTGAGTACAGGTACATTGTTTTCATCACAATTGTAACTGAGTAATTCTGAGTATTCTGAAAAACAACTGCTCTGTGAAAACTACCCAAGTACAGTACATGTAAAGGAGTAAATGTACTACCCACTACTGGTAATGATTGCCTTTTAAGTAATTAATTTTGCACAAACATCAGCAAAATTCAAGATGAAGAGAAGCATGTGATGAACAGTAACACAAGACTGATTTTTTTTTTAGAATTTATATTTATTACATAAAAACTTACAAACATAACAAGATAAATTCACAACGTTCCTGCGCTAAAATTACATTTGATCTGACAAAAAGTACTACAGTGTGTTAAGAGCGCTGTCTTTTTCACAAACAAAATGCAAAAGATCCAGCTCTTCACTTCAACTGCAAAGCATATAAATTATTGAGAAATAACAATACATTAAATAGCATGTGCCAGATCATTTGTTCACAGCCTAAACCAGAGTATCTTGCTGTCCTCATCATAAATAAATACTAATATCACCACAAACATTGACATGGAACATTACAGCATTCTGTGTCTGACAAATAATATAACCTTTAGGTGTCCAGCACTGAAAACATAACATATACACTGCATTGTGTTCTCCTGTGTTTGACATTTGTGCATATTCTGATTACTGTGATAATACGTTGTACGACATGATGGAGTTTTTAAGCCAAAGTGGACATCAGCAGATGTCCTCTTCAGCAGTGGAGAATGGAGTTGGCCCTCAGGATGCGTAAAACCTTCCTGGAGCTGTAACTGTACTCGTACTGCAGGTGTTCATGGAAGAAGTACAAATATCCTGAGAGAGAGCAGAAAGAGCGAACTGTTAGTGGAGGCAGCTTGGCAAGTTTGGAGCTGAGATATTTTGAGACTTCACTAGGTTAGGATGAGGTCTGTTCTTTACATTATATGGTTGTGTCTTTGCTTTAATTTATGCATTTTGTTACACATTTGATATAAGTGTAAGGGTGTGATCATGATTTTATTATGGTTAACTGAGTTGGATAATGTAGTTTGTATAAAAAGTCTGCTTCTTATTTTTGTGGTGACACCATATGTATGTGTTTTTGTAGACTCTGAGGAGAACACTGGAGACTTCAACAACACCTCACAGTATGGATCCATTTCCCTTCTTTACACCTACATTGAGTTTGCCTGTTAAAAGCATTTCCACTTTTCTCTGCTTAGAGTGGCTGTAGACGACTTTCATTCAAGACCCTTTATTACCCATTTAAGGGTAATGAGGCATTGCATTTATTTAATCCTTGTCAAGACACCCAAGCAGTTTACACTGAATCCATTATTCATTCACTCCACAGTTACACTGGTGGTGGTAAACTACATCTGTAGCCACAGCTGCCCTGGGGCAGACTGACAGAACCGTGACTACCAGTCCATGTCAGTCCTCTCAGACCGCCACCAAACATTCATTCACATTCATACATAAGCAATGTGGGTGAAGTGTGTTTCCCAACAGCAGAACTGGGATGGAGCGGTGTTTCAACTGCCGACCCTCTAGTTATTGGATGACTTGCTCTACCCGAGTTACCGCATGTTTGCAAATGTAACAAGGGTCAATATGACTTAATTTGTCAAACAAATAATTTGGTACAGTATAACTGAGAAAATCCCTGTATTTCTGCCACGTGCCACTGTCAGATGAGACAAGCCATCCAGTGGGCCCTGCTAAGGCTTTGTGGCAGCCCCTGTTCCTCACCCGGACCTCTAGGTATGATGCATTTATAGTTTTCATAAAGAATAGGAGATTGAGGCTAGAGCTACAGTAGCTATAGATAGAGGGATGGACAGACAGACGGACAGACAGATAAGGAGACAAATTACTCTAAGTGTTACTGTGATCCTAAATAAAACATTTTCACACTAGTTATTATAAAAGCATGTTGCCACAAAGACCAACACTAGTCTGCAGCTGGTGTTGAGTCTGGTTTGCATTAATGCTCACAGATACACCTGTCAAAAGCAACATTTTTCCTTAGTCTGAGCCATGCATTTTCCAGTTCAGTGTTGCACCGTACCGTAGTGATATACTGCAGCATCAACCTCATCATCCATTCCAGGGAAATCTGTCTCAGTGGATCGTGGGTATCCACTATCCATGGTACCTGTTGCTTCATCATAGCTGTGGAGGACAAATTAAAACTGATGAATCACAAAGTAACAGTGGGAAAGAATGATTCCTGGTAGATTATGTTATGAACAGATTTTATAGTGTTTATATTGAATACATGTGCATTTACCTCCAGTAATCCTCATCAGTGAAGAGCAGAGTTTTTCCTGTGTCTCTGATGTAAACAGCTGCGTCTATTTTCCTGATGCTTTTCGGTAGTCCCAGCTTGTGTATGTACTTGGGGTAACCATCCACAAGGTTATATCCATTCAAAGCCCACATTTGTATCCCTGTAGACACACAGGACAGATGTAACACCCACTGAATAAATCATAAAAGATGACTAACGGTAAAAAAAGAAAGTCACTATTAATAACACACCACTAAATATGATGACTATATCCTTCTCTGGGTTCTCATACGCTGCGTCCACCTTGTTGGGGATTGTGGGCCACGTGGACTTGATCATTGTCTGCTCAGGCTCCACCATTTGAGGATGGAGTCGCCAGTAGAATCTGTAACAAAGGTCAGTCAGTTATTCTGTCATTCACACCAGTTTATTCCAAATAAGCAAAATACAAATCCACATAGACCATGAGGGCACAAGCCTCTGCCAAGACGGCTTCGTTTCCAAAAGTGTCAAAAGCTGGAAATTAAAGTTGCATTAATGTTTAATTGTTCAAAAACATTAATGCAAGCCAATCGTAAACTTAAATAAAATTCCGTATCCACATGGTGATTCACATCAATTTGAGACCTTTCATGAAAATCTCAACAGAATCTGCTCATCACTTTCTGCATAGAGTTGGTATGAGACAGACAAAACAGACATACTGTACACATTAACCTCCTTGGCAGAGATTTGTGAACCAACCCGACAGAGAAATGTAGATCTTTAAAGTACAAACCTGGAGACCAACTAAATAACATTGAAGGTGCAGGCTATGATGTTGGAAAACTAGCTAATAACTAATTCAATCAATCAATCAATCTTTATTTGTATAGCGCCAATCATAATCGCCGATTATCTCTAGGCGCTTCACAATTCGAGGCCGAAACCTCATGAATTGTTTGCAACAGACTGATGTAAATGATTAAACAGGTGACGTGCCAGTCAACTTCTATGAAGTTGTCAAGCTAGAATGTTTGTTCTCTTCTTCCCTGCTCCACATGTTGAAAGAATCTGAAATGCAGGACGTTTCTCTGGAGACATCCCGTGGTCAGATAAGCTACCGTTGCTAGCTCCGTAGTATCTACCACTACTGTTGTCAACTCTGCGACTGAGTGTAAGCTCGTGCATCTATGAAGTGAACTGTGTTGACCGGCAGGTTGCCTGTCTAATCATTTACAGGGGACAGTGACAAACGATGGGCTTGGGAAGAGCTACATTCCCAACATCGTAGACTGCAGCTTTAAAATACACACAGGGCAAAATACAGGGAGGTGCAATTTAATGAAAAAGTCATATTGCATTTATTGAGGGCAATATTGCAATTTGCATTTTGAATTTGAGTCTACTTACATGGCTGTCAAGGAAAATACAGATATTACTCATTTAGAAAAGTCAAGTTGAATGCACACGAGCATAAAAATACTGTACAAAAACTTTAAAAAATGCAAGAACTTCATAAATAAAAAAGCAAGTGGTGATTTTCTCTTTGCGTGTTTTACAAAGGACCTATCACCAATCCTATCTACTGTAACTGTGTAAATTAGATCACCTTAAAACCTCCTAAATCTAGACCAAGGGTGGGCAACTCTACCCCTCGAGGGCCTATGTTTTCCAACTGTCTGTACCCTACTCACTGTTGATGACCGTCATCAGGGTACATTGATCCGGGCAGAAGCAGTGGGTAGGGAAGAGACAGTTGCAGGAAACCGGCCTTCGAGGTCTGGAGTTTACACCTTGACCCCTTTATACTGTGAATAATATCATCTATTTGCAGCTATTTCATTGCACATTCTGAGACTGTAATTATGAATGAGGTGCAGTTAATTTTGTGGCACTACAAAGTAGACAGGCTTGAAGAAAAATAATAGCATTTTTAAACCACAAGTAAATGTGCACCATTTTAACAAAACAGTGAATGATAAAGTGATTTAAAGTGTGTAAATTACCGTTTTTCATAGGGTGTTTATGATTATTTAGAGGTTACACATAGGGCTCTATGTATGGAGCACAACACACGATATAATTATACAGTATAATATAATATAATACAGTGTTGACGTGTACTGTACCTGTCTTTAAAGATGATAGTTTCCCCTCTGAGCTCCGTAACAGCATCAAAACTCAACATGGGGTCACATTTGGTTGGTGCATCAGGCTTTGGCTTCACCTTCCGTGGATTTGGGTTTTCACCTAGAAACACACATCGGCCATTACTGAACTGTTCATGTTATTTTTACACTACTATCTTTTTTTTTTTTTTACGATTTTTTTTTTTTAAATAAACATCAGCAGGACAGTACACTCTTACGTTTACTCTGACTCTTTACAGCACATTGCCCGGAAATGTACTCACAGGAAATGGAACTTTGAAAATGAGAAGTTACACTACCATAAAGGGCTTGAATCCCTTCAATGTCATCTTCAGCCAGAGGGAAACCTGTCGTATATGAGTAGACGGGGTACATCAGTGCTCCAGGGTCTGAGGAGTGGGACATACCAAGGGCGTGGCCCAGCTCATGTGCTGCCACTATGAATAGGTTGTAAGCTGTAGGAAACAGAGTCTCAGTTAAACCTAATTCAGACACATATGACATATTGCACCTGTGCTTGTCTCCTACCTGTAGAATCTTTAGTCCAGTGCTCGTCCTCATCAAAATGGGTGTCTCCTCCGATGCCCTGTCCCGGTGGGTAAGCATGAGCCAGCAGTCCATCAGGCCCATCAAAAGGGTTGTAGTCTCCATGCTCTGCAGAAGAAGGCAGATAAATACTTGTCATGACGTGGTGAAAAATCAGATCATACTTTTTCTTCCTATCGTGAAGCAGGTCTAGGGGCTCTGGAAATAATTACTTACTGTGTGGAGCAACACACAGCTAATTTTCATTTAACTTGGCCTATAACAAACCATTTTGATTTCTGTGTTTTTGCGATATCACAAATACAGAGTCACTGCCCTCAGTCAATTCTCCAGGGTCATCAGAACCACCAGGATCATCTTGGATTCAGGAAGGGTGTGTATATGATGGTGTCCATGGCACTGACAGAAAATTGGTGTGGACAGCAGTATTACATTATCCTCATAGGAAGACTTACATTACCCTTAAATAGAATAATTCTGGGGTGCCTGATGCTCTCTCTCTCTCTCTGTATATATATATATATATATACATACACTGTATATCTATAAAATATAGGAGCAAATTTGAAAGATTTTGACTGTGCTGTGGCAGCTGTTTGGGTCTATGTTTAACCAAGTCCCAAAACCCAGAGACAAAACTAAGACTCTGAAGATCTGAGAAAACATCAAGACCAGACAAAGCAAACAACACTTTCAGATTTTACACAGTTTATGGGAATATATGACCAAACCACTTAACTTTCATACCATAACACTGAAATAAGAATTATCTTTGAGGTCATTTGATGTGTAAAAGGTTTTTTTCTTTTTCCCAGTGATTATGTTAACAAGTAAAGTAAAAGATTAGTGAATGGTCTTGAAAGTAAGTCATTTTTATCCAGTACAACACAAAGACCTTCCAAAAATGCTACAGTGGTAGATTTAGAAGTCACATATGAAGATCAGATGGTAGGTTTATTCTACCTTTGCTTCCAAAGCTGATCATAATGTCAGCATTTCCACGGTACAGCTTCTTAAAAGTCAGTGGGGTGACGTCGGCCCAAACGTTGAGTGCAGTTCTGATGGCTCTGTCTACATCTGCCTTCTTCAGATCTGGTGTGTAATTCAATATCCTGACAAACATAAGCAGAGAAGAAAAATGCTGTATAGATAATGCTATCTGCTATACAAATACACTGATTTTCTGACTGTTTTTAATGTATACCTGAATGTGACATTGTTGCTGTTCCACTTCAAATGTCGAGGGAAGTGGTTATATTCCCCGACATCTGGGACACCACATCTGGCCTCCTTCATCAGCTCCAAAGTGTTGTCATCCAGATTTCCAGTCACCTGTAAGAGTAAAATATTATAAACTAATGCAATTTACCAAAGGGGGTTATTGTTTACACACTATATCTAAAAGCGTCACCTTGCAATTGAATGACAAAGATGTTATTATTGTCGTGTAAATGTCTGTAATGTGGCATAAAATCTGGAGATTATACCGAAATGAAAACATGAACTAATAAAACAACAGTTACTGTTTATGGTCAAGTGCACACAAGACACAGGCTCCAATTTTGCATTGACAGCCATCCTGAGATGTCCAGTTCCAGGTGTCTGTTCACATCTGGCATTACAGGTGTGTGCTGCCTGGTCGTCTCAGGACATCAGGCTTTTCCATTCAGTACAAATAAATAACCTTCTCTATATCCTAAAACATAGCACATTTGCTTATTTCAGGTTGAACAGCTTTGTCATGTTTCTTGGCTTGTTTAAATCACTGCTGTAGTAGCTGAAGCCACCAATTAATCAGTACATGATGACTTTGATGAATCTATTTCTACTGACTCTCTTACATGACATAGAGATAGAGATGAGTAAATCTTTAAGGCCAAGTTTCTGAATTTCTATGAACTGTTATATGAACTGTAGATATTCTGCTTCTTCACTGAGAAAAAAAGTGGCAAACGTGATGAATCGTTTGAGTAAATGCAGGCCACACCACAAAAACCTACACACCTGTTTTGTATTTATATCCTTGTGAGGGTTTTCCATCAATGTAATGCATCACGTAACCATCACAACCAAATACCTAAACCTCACCATAACCATAAAATTAAGTCGCCCATTGGTAAACTGTTGTATTGGGAATGGATGTATCTCAAGAACAGGAAAACAGAATAAAACCAAATAATGTCACCTTTAGGTTGAAGAACTTCTGCATTTCCTTGATCTTGGCCTGAAAAGAGTCCGATGACCCTGGTGCTCTGCGGAGGCCGACTGGAAAGCCATAGAACCTTTGGAGGTATTTCTGCTCATTAAGATAGAGAAAAACGGAATTAGGTGAATTATAATGACATAGTGTAATACTTTAATGATGATGATTTATTGTGACATTTTGAATTATGACAAAACTGTCAACTCAGATTGCTGTCATTTTATTCATTTTTATGTAAGACAAAATCAGGGACTACTTTACATCATTTGTGTCTTTGTGTCTTTGTCATCATTTTCATCTTATTACAACTTAAAATTGTTTTTTTTCTGTTTGTTTTCTGCCGTTTTACATTGTTCATGTGGTTTTGAATTTTGTCACATCTATTTTTACGTACATATATCCATTATAGACGAATATCTTTTTTTCTTGTGGAATGTATTCTATGTACATCGTCTCTTACTCTTTAAATGTGATGATAATAGAACATACACAAATGGACACTGGACTTATTTCAGCAAAATTGTCAAAAATTAACCAAAAAAGTCACCTTTGGTGCGGCACATACACTCCTGGCCACTAGTTGGCAGTGCGCCACTCTGTAACCCCCCAGAGAAACAATAATGT
>JAQQAE010011896.1:0-13397 GCA_029823295.1 Pseudamia nigra | reverse complement strand
ACCGCCATCTGGTGGATGCATGACGCAAGTGCGCCTTATAATCCGGTGCGCCTTATGTATGGAAAAAAATTAAAAATATGACATTTTGGATGGTGCGCCTTATAATCCGGTGCGCCTTATAGTGCGGAAAATACGGGACTTGTTTTTTTTTTTGTATATTTGTCACTTAAATGTTTCAGATCATCAAACAAGTTTTAATATTTGACAGAGATCACCAGAGTAAATACAAGGTGTGTGTGTTTTTATTTTATTTTATTTTTTTTTAATCATGATTTCATTTATTTAGGAAAAAAAGCTATCCAAACCTACCTGGACCTGTGTGAAAAAGTATTTTCCCTCTCTTGTTGAATCGGGAATTAACAGTAATTATAAACAGTTTTTGGAAAGTTGAGTTTATGCTCACTAGCCACATTATTAGCCTAATTACTAGCCTGATTATTGCCAGACCTGTTGCTTGAAACGCTCATCTGGAGTAGCTACAAATCATCTAAATGAACATGAAGGAAGAAAATGTCTGATTTACTTACTCATGTCTTTTCCAACACATCAGAGCATTATTAATATTCCATACTAGTCTCTTTTTCAAAGGCTTTTTAATGACGGGAGGAAAAATAAAAATCTTCTCTGGTTAGGTGCCACTTCACTATCACTATCATGGTTGTGTTCAGACCTCAGTCCACGGACACATGATTCAACTCACTGATTTTTGGGAGGTGACATGAAGAAATATCAGTCTTAAAAATACTGTAATATACATTTTTGGTCATATCACCTGATGCCGGTTTATTTTATTAATTTATTCCATTACTTGCACAATAAAACACCAAGAAAAACACTGGGATCAAACCTCACAGTTGAGATTAAAAACCATAAAATGATCTCATCTAAACAGCATAAGATCTATAATACTTGTAATAGGACAAAAAAAATCAAACCCATACTGTCTTTGGACACCTATCACTGGTTGCTGAATGTTTATGCTAGTTACTTTTTTCTTAAACCTTCGTAAACCACAAGCAGCTATTTTTAAGATGCTGCAGAATGACACTTTAATTGAAAAGCTTTAATAGGAACTTAACTATGAGGTTGTGCTTTCTTTGTGGTAGAAGGAACACCAAATCGAATGTAAAAATTTGCTTCTCACAGGATAGGGATGGTTCAATGCAAAACTAGTAAACCATGGTAAATAATTTATCACTGGTACAAAGAACAGTTAACTGTAAAATGTGAAAATGTTGCTACATCTGTTAGACACTTGTTTTAAATTTGCATTGCAGTTCAATCTCTCAGCTGGGGAAGATGCGCCTTCTGGATGTGGGAAGCTGCTTTAACCCTTTCCTGAAGTTTGATGAGTTCCTCACAGTTGGTATTGACATAGTACCTGCAGTTGAGGTATAAATTGTTCTTTACACTATGTTCTTAAAATGTTAGTGACACGAATAAAATGCACAAGTGTTTCCAGTCTTATAGCTCAGTTATGGCATTACAAAGCAAAAATACCGGAAGTGACTCATTCAGGGGGTGTCTGTGGTTTGGCTGCGTGCATGGACTGTTTCAGCAGAAAGCAGAACGAAAACTACTGTCTTGCATTTTGCAGCTTCAAGCTAAAGTGATTGTAAATAGGAAAAGGTGGAGTCAGAATAACAGATGATATAAAATTTCAGGCTTAAAACTTAAATACAAATTTTGGTGCTTTTTCTCTTTTTCAGAGCGTGTACAAGTGTGACTTCCTCAACCTTCAGCTCCAGCAGCCTCTCCAGCTGGCAGGAGATGCAGTCGAAGCCTTTCTCCGCCAGCTCCACAACCCTATTGATGCTCTGCCAGCCCAACTTTTCCATGTGGTGGTCTTCTCTTTGCTCCTCTCCTATTTCCCCTCACCATACCAGCGCTGGATCTGCTGCAAGAAGGCCCATGAGCTGCTGGAGCTGCATGGCCTGCTCCTCATCATTACTCCTGACTCCTCTCACCAAAATCGCCATGCTCTCATGATGCGCAGTTGGCGTGTTGCAGTGGAGTCATTAGGTTTCAAGCGCTATAAATATGTCAAGTATTCTCACATGCATCTCATCGCCTTCCGTAAGGTTTCTCTGGCCACCACCAGTGATTTGGTGTCCCGCAACTACCCTGAGATGCTCTACATCCCTCAGGACTTCCATGGCAATGAGGAGGAAGACTGTGCCGACGTGCCCGTGCAGGTACGCTCCGAATTTGAGGATGACCAGCTGGCTTGGAGCTTCATGGAGCTACCTGACACACCCTATGATTCAGATTCTGGAGAGAGCCAGAGCAGTTCAGTTCCTGGCTTCCACGAGCTGGAGGACCCCATCCTTCTCCAGAGCTAGACTTAACCAGCGACTCTGAATCCTCCTCTTCTCTTTGTAACTGTCACCTCCCCTTCAACTGCTGCGCTGCCAAATTTAACTTGCTGCATTCTTCTCCCATTTCTCCTCCCCCCTCCTTAAAACAATGCAGTTTGCACAGTGTGAAAGAGAGAAGTTTACAGATTTCAGTTATTTTCTCATATCTGCACTCCTGAGAGCACATACTTACACATACACCTACACACACACATACATATCTGCACACACGAAGATGGATATATTTTGATAAATAGCTAGTTTTTTTAAGAGCTGGAAACTGAATGCCCTTAAAATACCTGAAATTCCCTCTCCCTAACACCCCCATCTTCCAATCAACTCTTAATAACAATGTCAGCTTGTCTACATTCTGTATTCAGTCTCTATTTTAATAAGCTAGTGTCGCAGGCTGCATAGTACACAAGCCAAATACCGCAACCTGAGGAGGCTGACAGAAATTTGATTGCACTGGGATGACTGAGATGGAACGACTGGACTGGTACGCTTGCTTCTCTCACAGTCATGCAGCTAGACTTTTCTTAAATTCTTGATGTGCATTTAGTTTTCCAACAAAGATATATATTCTCAACAGTCAAAACATTGGTGTTGTCCAGTGTAAAGTGCAGCAATGCCATTTTATCTTGGCATTCTTGATTTGATTTGTGTATATTTTACAAGACAGTGGTATTTGTAGCATTTTAAACATTTTCAAAACCACATGGTAGAAGTATTACTAGGTTTACTAATGTGAAACTGTAACTGTGTTTACTTATTGTGCAACAAGGTACGAGTGTTAGGTAGATATTACATTTTTTTTCCTTCTCTCGTTATCCTCCAAATGTTGATACAGAATTATCAGTAGATTTTCAGTACATTTTTGTTCCCAACAAGAAGTACAGCAGTTCAAGGCATTGTCCCACATGGAATGGGATACAGCTGTGTCTTTTACACAAATTTATAACTTTGGTGTGAAAATCTGCCTCCTTAACGATCCAGATGTGATCTCCTCATGGTCAGAAAACTGATACTGACTGAAGAAATTTGCACTAGTTAACTTTTAAAAACTGGCGAGATGCTGTAGATTTTGGCAATAGCAGCAGCAGGATCCGATCTGAAGGTACTGTATCCCACAGGGCGAGGATTTTGCGATTGACACTACCACAAAGAATGCTAGTGTGTTCCTGCCTGTGCTTGAACAGGTGAAATGTGTGGATGTGGTTGGATTTGTCAGTGTGAATGAAAGACTGAATTAATGCTGAGGTATTTTTTGTCAGTGGCACTTTATCACTGATCTCAAAGGGTGTCATAAATGTAATTATTTTCTTACGACCAGTTTTACAACCAATGTAACAGGGCCCATCAGATCATACCAGTAAGTTAAAGGTGCCTTCTTTGGTCACGGTTTTGTTGCAAAAAGATTTCCATTCCCCTGCAGAAATTAAACAGACTTTTCAAACTTCTAAGGTCAAACAGAATATGCAACGTGTGCAGTACTCCTGTCATTTCAGTGGGTAACATGAAACCATTCCTGTTTTAATGTGATGCAGTGTTATTGCATCACATCAATGATGCAATATTTCATATCATTTTCCAGTTAATGCATATCCTTTTTGCTGGTATCTCCTCAGTTTATACATGAAAACACTAGACAGTACCACATGCTTAACTTTTATGTGTGTTTTGTGATAAATTGGTGCATTTGTCTTCCACTGTTTCTCTGGCCCATTTGCATGAAGTGGCTCATCTTCAATATCATTGTCAACGATGCAGAACAATGTGTGTGCTTTCAGTATGGTTGTATTTCTCTTTTATAAATGAATGTCAATTAAGATGTTTGTGTGAGTTTTTTTGTACGCATATATATATATATATATATGTATATGTATAAAACAAGTAATATGGGTTACTCCCCGCTTCTACACTTTCAAAGACACTAAATGAACTACTCACTGCTGTTTAACACTTTAAATTTAGCCTCGCTTTAGTGCAATTTAGTGATAAGTTCACATTTTGCTTACTATTTGAATAGCTATGCAGCCAATGCAGACGTTTCATCTACAGGCTCATACAGTTTTCTTAAGTCTGAAAAGAAGTTTTGTACTTGACAATGACGAGGCTTCTTGCAGGTTTGCTCATTTGAGAAATGTAAATATAGTCAGTGATTGAGATAAATACTTTTACTGAAGCACAAAACTGAGGTTGTTGCAATTTTATTTACCAGTACTTTAGTCCAAGTCAAACCTTGTATTTTCAAGTGTTGATTTTAAATAAACGCTTAAAAAACCCTCTTGCAATAACTGCAAAAAATTGTCACAGAGCTGGAAACAAGCCTCATTATAGATTTAATATTTAAATATGCAAGTCTACAAACCTGTTATAGATCTGTCTGTCCAAAATTGCTGACTGTTGGGGCCAATGTATCAATTATTTTGTTCGCAATTTTGTTCATTATATTAATTTTAGCAAAAACACACAAGCAGACACACAATACAACTAATTTTATGAATTTACAATTATCATTTTTGTCCATTTGATTATTTTTATACATTGTTGCAAATTTCTTGATTATTTAGTTGCATTTTATCATTGATTTTGCTGAATTTTGGCCACTTCTTATTTTCTTCATTTTGTGAACATGCATTTGCTTTCACAGCATTATGTCAAAATGAAGCCCAATTTAAATTCCAAGATGCAATCTATACATTTAAAGACTATAACCCATAAAATGCTATGGTATGTTGATTAACTTACAGTAAAAAATGACACATGATACTTTGTTAGGATTTTTTCGAAAATTTGAGCCATAAAGAGATGCCACATTTTTTGGGTGGAGCTGAAAAAGTTTAGTGCTGCTGTAAGGAATAATACGTACTCAATGACACTGAATTAATGCTTTGAAAGCCGTGTATACAACCTGCAGTCTGGCATTTGTACATTTAGTAAAGAATCTTAATATATACTGTACAGTCTATGTAAACTTCGACTCGACTGAACCGCATAGTTGAGTTGAAGACAGGCTGAATACTTTTGACCCTTCACACTCGCCGTAGTTAAAGCTGACTTGTCATGGCGTCCGTCATCTGACTCAAACTTTGAACGCGACAAACTTTTCGGACTGATATGTATTTCTACTGTCTGTCCGTTCGGTTCGGCTCCTCCGACGTGCATACTTTAAAAACGTACCGGGCACCAGATGAAATTACTATCAATACACACCTCCACGATGTAAACGCTGACGTTACGTTGACCGGGTGAAAACCTGGCGGCTAAGCTAAGTTTCAACAAGTTGGCGCTAGCAAAGCGAGTTAAACTTCCCCTTGAGCGTCGTGCGGTTTTTAAAATGCCTTAAATTTCTCTTAATTGCGGTTTACGTGTTATTTAAGTGCCTGATTTCGACACGGGGCAGATACTGGTTGTGATGAAAATGTGTCGTTTTCTGCGCTACTGTGTCAGTCACTGTCTCCACGCTGCGATGACCCGGCTGGAGGAAGCCAACGGGGAGGCGAGCATGTGGTCCTCGGTCCGGTGGCTGGGCTCCCTGTCCGGGCTCAACCTGCTCCTCGCCCTGTGCCTGGGGCTGTACGTCCGGTGGGAGACCACCGCCGAGTCCACAATCCTGGTCATTTTCGTTTTGGCTCTGTTCGTGCTCGGAATCGCCAGCATCTTGCACTATTACTTCAACATGGACCGAGTGAGTGTCAGCCTGCTGCATCTGTGGTTCGGCTTTTTGCTCGGGATGCTCTGTTTTATTAACAGCCCTGCGGTGAAAAGCGACGTGAAGGAACAAGCGGCCAACTACCTGATGCTGGCCAGCATCGTGCTGAGGACGCTGTGGGCGCTGCTGGAGAGGCTGCTGGGATGCACCAGGTACAGGCCGGCCTTCCTCACCTCGGCAGAGAGGCTGGAGCTGGCCGGGTTCGCCGTCGCCAGCACGGCGCTGCTCATCCAGACGTCCATGAGTGTGATGGTGCTGGTTGTGGCTCTGGCCACTGTCATGATCGCCCTCCGGATGAAGGCTCTCCTGGCACTTTGCAACTTAGTCTGCTTCGCCGTTATCACCGGCTTACTGTTTTTTAAGTCCCTAAACATCACTACCAACCCGTTCGCCCTCGCTTGCTTCTTCAGCCAGCTCATCTGTGATCCCCTGCTGGATGTGTACTTCAGCGGTCTGTCCGTCACTGAGCGCTGGCAGCCTTTCCTGGTGTGGCGCGGCTTGTGGCGGAGGCTGTCCCTGCTGCCTCTGCTGCTGGTGGAGGTGACTTTCATCATCCTCTCCGGTCGGAAGCTGACAGACCTGGACCAGTGGTATGTGATGATCCCGGGCTTTGTGGCGTGCGTGCTGTTCTGGGCCATCTGCCACATGGTGTTTGTCATCACTGTGTGGGGCTTTCACACCAAACTCAGTCACTGCCAAAGACTGTGCGTTGGCCAGGGCTCAGGGCTCAGTGGTTTGGACAAGATTATGGCCTCAAAGGGCATGAGACACTTCTGCCTCATATCTGAGCGCCTGGTGCTCTTCACACTGCTGTCAACTGTGGCTGTTGCTTCTCTCTGTTGGCAGGTAAGGGCAGGCAAACACATGCATATCTGTTACACTTCACACTGTCTCACCTGAAGAGTCTCGGTGTTCTGTGAAATACAAAATTCAAAACTGAACTACAGTCACAAAATGAAATTGTAAGATGTAGATACAGCAGTTTACAATAATGCTATTTAGATGACGGGGTCATATTTCTTTATCAGTTTGTTAATCTTAATTTTAAAATAACTGAACCATATAAAATACTGGTTGCCACTGTACTACATTTACTCTTTCACCATCAGAAGTTGTGAACCATAAGTCATATCATAGAATGCTACATTTATGATCCATGTTCCATTTTGAATCATCAACATTAGGACTGTGTGACATGAGTTTAAGGCCATATTCAGATTATGACACATCACAGTGTAGCACATTTTCTCTGAATGTGATTAATATGTACTTAATGTAAAATGTCCTTCATTTATATTACAGTTTGACTCCTCGCCCTGCAGAAGAAATGTTTGTTTTCTACATTCCTTTGTGCAAATGGAAAATCTGGTTGTGAAAGTAATGACAAAAACAAGTGATACCTGCTTGGCAGGTTGGAGTCCTTTTTCTGTCTAGAAATGCCCTTCTCTGTGTCACGTTCACACTTAGATTTGTTTATGTTCTTTGATCTCTCCTTCCTGGAAGAATGGAAAGTGTTATGCAAATGATGAGAAACACTGCTGTAGAGTGTGATTCGTGACAGTGCAATACATTCTCAAGAATAATGAAACAACAGGTGTTTTTGTGTTCATATTATGTGCTGTCAAATCACACAGCCCTACTTGGCGTATTTCAGATGTTGTATTTTCTATTCAGTGTTAATATAATTTAATGTTCTCAGGCCTCCAGCAGTATCTTCATTAGCGTGTTTCTTCTGGTTTTGCCTCTGGAGTCTCTGTTCCACGGTCTCTTCTATGAACTTGGGAATAGCCTGGGTGGAACATGTGTGGGATACGCAGTCGTCATTCCTACCAACTACTGCAGGTAGTGCCGAATGCATAATCACTGCCAAAATAATGTCACCAGTCAGTCAGTTAGTCAGTGTTACACAATCCCAAGTGATACAGTTAAATATTAAAAAATATGAAGTCCTAAGCCTATAGATTTGTTATTACAGTGCATATCCTCTGTTTCATGTGTTTGCTTCGTAGTCCTGATGGTCAGCCCATGCTGCTGCCTCCGGGCCAGGTGCAGGAGCTCAATATGCGATCTACTGGCATGTTGAACAATGTGCAGCGGTTCTTCGCCCATAATCTCATTGAGGTTTTTGGCTGTGACTATTCCACCAGCGGCGTGACTCTAGAGGCTTTGCAGGCTAAACTCAGATCCTTCTTGGACCTCCGCACAGCAGATGGACCTCGCCACGACACCTACGTGGTCTTCTACAGTGGTCACACCCACCGCTCAGGAGAGTGGGCGTTATCAGGTGACGTGTCAGCATCTCATGACTGTGTTACTGCGCTAAACGTGACCAGTACCTATGAACTGTAACTGCACAAATGGAAGGATGGACCATTTATGCTTCTACCAGGGAGGTTATGTGTTTGTCAGTGATAGTTTATTTACTGTATTTATGTTTGTTTGTTTGTTCACAACATAACTTGAAAAGTTATGAGCAGATTTGGATGGAATTTTCAGGATGGATCAGAAATGGCACAAGGGCCGACCGATTAGATTCTGGGAGCGATATGGATCATCATCTGGATCCAGAAGATTTTTAGAGGAATTCTTCACTGTTGTGAGATAAGGACAAATTTATCATTTGTCCTTGTAATGGCACAAATAACACTTTTAAAATTATAGGATAACATCGTAATTGATTCTACCAAGCCTCAAAGTTGATCCAGATGTGGACAATATTTTGGATATATTGATCCAGAATGCTTATACTTAACAGGAGTTGAGGAAAAATAGCTTCTGTAAGATAGTAAATAAAGCTATAGATATGAAACTGGCACCAAACTGTAGTGGAAAGTCTGCTGATTCAGTAATGTGCTCATGGATTTCATGCATCTTCGACATTACAAAGCTAGATCCAGAAAAAAACTGCCATGATATTATTTTTGTTGAATAACTTTAGAACTAATAATGTCGATATGTATGTGATTCCAGATGCTGATGGTAGGTTTTCTCGGTCAAAGAATCAGGAACAATAACAAGGGCCAAATAAATTGAAGAATATTAACGTTGGGGGCAGTAACATTATGGGGGAAATTTGAGCATAGGTTAAATGATAATGGTTTGTTTTCACTGTGAAGAGAAACTGAGCTCTGAGTGATTCCTAGTGTCTGTGTGATCTCTAATGTGCTGGTGAGTCACAATTTCTGTTAATATTTGTATTGTTTCCACTTTGGTTTCTGATTTCACTCTAGTTTTAGCTTGTGTTGACTGTAAAATATTCTATTGTGAGGAATTCAATAGTGTTATTATTATTATTTTAAATTTATATTTAGTTAGAAATTAGTTAGACTGACAGTGTTTTTAAAGGTCTTGAGGAGGAAATGGCAATTCATCCTCTAACGTTATCCATATTATGGATGTCTGAGATTAAACACTTTCACTATATTTCAAACTAAGTGTTGAACTGAACATTTGAGTCAAAGTAACAGAGCAATATGAGCAACATTGAAGAACTGGGTTTATCTTTGAGCTATTATTTTCTTTAAAACCTGTTATTAGTCATCAGCCACCATCAGCTCCAACTTCATGAAGATGGATTGTAAAACTGGTTAATCATATATTTATCTTGATTATTAGGGAAATCTTCATTTGTAGAGGCTGAAAAACAAGGGTGAAAGAAGGCTTGATGTCAAATAGATTTTACAGTATTGTTTATTAAAGGGCCATAGTGTAAAAAGTTATTTTCAAAGGGGTATACCAACTATTTTATGTGCTGTTTTTTTTTTTTTTCGTTAGTAGTTTCAGATTAAGTCTTATTTTTTGTAAATTAAAATAACCCTGGTGCTGGTTTGTGTGTCTGTTGTCAGGAGGAGACACTCTGCGTCTGGATCAGATCTTGGATTGGTGGAGGGAGAAGAATGGCAGCTTTTGTTCGAGACTCATTTTTGTGCTCGACTGCGACAACTCGCTGCCGTGGGTGAAGGAGGTCAGGCGGGTGAAGGGTCTGTACGTGGCGGTGCAGGGAGCGACCCTCGCCAGAGCAACGGATCTGGATGTAGAAGACCCACCGCAGCTCGGAGACTTCACCGCACAGTGGGTGGAATATAACTGCAACTCGAAGAGCAACATCCAGTGGTCTGAGAGAGGCAGAGGCGTTTCTGCCCACTACGGCCTCTCCAATAACTGGAGCGACTACATGCTACACCTGCCAACAGGAAGTGACGTCACCAACCACTGGAGCATGTACTTCCCCCGGATAACGTACCCGGTTGTGCATTTGGCACTGTGGTGCCGAGGCCTGAACCAGCTGTGGCTCTACGATATCTGTCTGCGATGCATCAAGAGAATCAAACTGAACTGGTTTCCTCCGGCGATACTGGACACCGGGCAGGGCTTCAAACTGGTCCGATCATAACGCAGTGAACAGGGGCTCTTTGAATTCTCAGAATATGCAGTATTGTGCAAAAGTTTTAGGCACCTTGGCTTTGTTGTGTTATTGTATTACCAAGTTTGTAAATGACCATACACATGCACAAAAATGAATAAAACTTTACGCTAATATCAGCAAAAAAAAAAATCAACTTTAGAGTGTTGTATTTGTAGGATTATCAATAAAAACACAGCGTAAATACACAAAAATCAGAGCTAAATTGCTTCAACAATCAAAAATTCATATTAGACACGTCCATTTCTGTGGCAAGAAGAGTCCGACACAGTATTGACATGTGCTGAATGAAACCTGTTTTATGTGACTCGATCTCATATTTCCTGTCTTAAATAGTCCAAAGGGACGTAACACACAAAAGTGCTGTCTACGATGTTGCAAACTACCTCGAGGCCGGTGGCGTGTGGCGTTCTGGACAGGCGACCGGCCGGTCAGCACGGCTGTCGAGCGTTTACTTGTACCAGATGCAGAAGGAATCTGAAAAGTGTCTCCTCAGCCGTCCTGTGGTTAGCTGCAGCCGCTAGCTCTGTTGTAGCTACCGCTATGAGCGTTTTCAACCCCGCTAGTGAGTGTGTAAGCTCGAAGCCGTGTCGACTGGCAGGCAGCCGGTCTCATCGTGTACCACGGACCGTGACAAACTTGTTGACTGCACCTTTAATACTGACTCTTCATTCTGATTCGGTTGTGATTGAGAGATGCATGTTTATGGCCATAATCTGCTGAAACAACAAACCCACGGTGCCTGAATGAGTTGTTTGGCCTGTAAACATCAGGTAGATGTTGGAAAGTTATTGCTAACAAACATCCAGTTTATTACAGATATCATACATTACTTAGTTACCGATTGGTTTGTTTAGAAATTTGTTTTTTACTACGCGTTTTATATTTTTTGCAAATTCTTCCTATGTATTTGTCATTGAGCTTAGAGACTTTCGAGACCTGTTAGATGAGTTTGTACAATTGTACAAAGCACATTCAAACGATTTTGCACATTTTTGCATCATGTTTACTGATGGGCTTGACTCCACCTTTAAATTTTTTTGTATATTTGTGTTGTGCCTTGAACTGTTAGAGTACCAAAGGTCACCATACGTGCTTTGTCGATTTGTCAGGAAGCCAAAGTTTTAGGAGATGATCTCAGGCAGTCTGTTTGTAAAGGTTAAATATGATTCATTTTATTCATCATCGACAAATGGTTCTGCTCTACTATGCATTTAATGAGCTGATTAGCTCAAAGCTTTGTGCTGCTTGGTCTATTTTAACAACATGCTTGGCTTTTAATGCACTGCAGCCGTTTCAGCATTCAGACAATTTTGACTGTATAGACAAACATGCCATAAGCACAGATGTGAGGATTACATAAACTGGGGGTTTATGTAGAATTTACTGGTCTATGCAAGTTCGTTCTAGTCAGCTGTGTGTGTGTGTGTGTGTGTGGGTGTGTGTGTGTGTGTGTGTGTGTGTGTGTGTGTGTGTGTGTGTGTGCATACAAAGGTTTGATCCTTAATGGAAATGGGTGGAAGTGGATGCAATAAAGATGAGCACAGAGGGAAGATGTTCTTAATTTTCTACCATCTGCAGTAAACTTGGTGCAAAATATTATTTCATGTTTCAAACGAATAATAGATATGTCTATTACATTCCTTAGGTCTGCAAATCTATGATTTTACATCTTGAGGGCAACAGTTCATTTTATTTCTATTTTTGCTTTGTTTTTGTTTTTTTCAGTGATTTTATTTTATTTTTTATTTTTTATTTATTTTTTATTTTTTTGGAAGGTTTTTTTTTTTTCCAATTTTGTAACTTACTGTTAATTTTAGGACACTTGTAGCCATGGACTCAGACTGTTCATGTATCTGTTTGAGTTTTAAGATTAAAATAAATATTTATTAATAATTTATTATTGGAATTAATTGTAATTTTACTTTGTGTACACTGCCAGTCAAAAGTTTGGATGTACTTTCTCCTTTTTTTTAATATTATTTTGGACATTGTACTTCAGTAGTGAAGACATCCATCACATGAAATTATGTAACAGAGAAAAAAGTATGAAGCGAGCAAAGTGACCACATTTAGCTTTGGTGATAGATTTACATCCATCAGATTCACGATGTGGTCATACAAACCAGTTTTCATGTCACAGGTGGGTTGTAATTGGAGCCATTTGTTGTGGCAGCGCTTTGTGTCATCAGTTGACCTGTGCAGACTGGTTCGTACAACAGGCCCCTTAGTGTCACTACAACCACCGCATAGATTCATATTACGGCAAAAACACGTAAGAGGAAAGAGCCCATTATTTTCAGAAATGAATGCCAGTCTCCTGAATTTCAAATGTGTTGTCGTGTGCAGTCGCTGAAACCACCAGCACACTGAGCGGGTGTGAATAGTCTGATGCTGCTAATTCCAATAAATGTGTTGCATTATATTATGTTAATTTATAGTCATTTTGTTGATTTCACTATATTTTTAATTTTTTCATTTTTGGTGATTTTTTCATTATTTTTATTCATTTGGTGGATTTTTCTCATTTTCTTGATTTTATTTGTATAGAGCATTTTAGACAAAGTAAATATGTGAGACCCACAAAAAAATTGAAACCTTTATGAACCAAGTGAAATGTACATTTTAGCTGGCAGTGTGTTAACAATTCATTCCTGCTTTATTCATTTTTACCTTTTTTTTTTTTTTTTTTGTTTATTTAACTGGTTGCTATGTACATTATTGTTCATTTTATTGATTATTTTGTTCATTTCTGATCATTTTGCAGATTGTTTGGTTCATGTTTTTGTTCTTTACCATTTTAATTTTTTGAGAAAATGTTTTTATAATTAGTTTAATTATTGTTCGGTTAGTGGAAAATTTTCTTCATTTTTGTTCAATTTGTTTTTTATTTGCAAATTTT
>JAQQAE010011895.1:0-13397 GCA_029823295.1 Pseudamia nigra | reverse complement strand
GGACTAATGCAACCCCATACCATCAGAGATGCTTTTTCTTTGCATGATACAGCTTTAACTTATATTTGTGGATTGCACAGTGAACTGTGTTCACAAACAGTGATTTCTGGAAGTGTTCCTGATCCCATGCAGTGATTTCAAGGAGAAAATAATTTCTGTTTTTAATGCAGTGCTGTCTGAGGGCCTGAAGATCGTGAGCATCCAGTTTTTAGTTTTGGTCTTCCTCCTGATTCTCTGAATCTTTGCCTGAAATTATACACAATCTTTGCAATTTTACATTGAGGAACATTTTTCTAAAATTATTGTACAATTTTTACATGTTGTTTGTGGCATATTGGTGAAGCTCTGCCCACCTATACATCTGAGAGGCTCTGCCACTTTAAAATGCTCCTTTTATACCTAGTCCTGTTACTGATCTATTACCAGTTAACCTAATTAGTTTGCAAATGCTCCTCCAGTTGTTTTTGATTACTTTTCCAGCCTTGTGTTGTCCCATTCCAACATTTTTGTGATATGCTGCTACCATCAAAGTCAAAATGAGTAAATATTTTCTATGAAATGGTAAAATGTCTCAGTTTTCATATCTTAATTATATTTGAAAATCATCACAGTCTGTTTTTTTAATTTACAGTATCCCAACTTTTTCAGAACTAGGGTTGTAATAAACTGAACAGAATACCTGAGAAAACCAACTAAATGAAGAACATAATAAAGAAAAGGGAACAAATGAATGAACAAAAATAATCACAAAAACAGTCAAATAAAAAATAAGCAAAAATGACCAACATAATGAATGATAATTTACAAAATAATCAAGGAATATGAGCAGAAATAAACAAATTGAACAAAATAAATAAGTGGGTGAAACAAAAGAAGTGACAAAATTTAACTTTGATGTTGAATGAATTGACATTTTTCTTCATTCTGCACTTAAATGTAAGAGAATAACTTACATAAGAATGAAGAGTTACCTTATTTTATCTTATTTCATTCATTTTGATGTACAGCGTATGCTGTTGTTCACAACTCTACATCAAAATGAGCAAAAAACACGTTAAATCAACACGAACCTGATATTCTAAAAGTCAACATAAATTAGCAAAATAATTCAAAAAATAAGATTAATACAGCAATGTAGAAAACTACCATACCTTATGTAAAGCAGGTGACAAAAAGCTGAATATCATCTAAAGGAAAGTATTTTAATGTGCCCATCTGCTCTGAAATCTACACCTATGAGTAAAAATATAATTGTGTGTTCCTCCTGTCTAATGCATCATGATTATGTTCTTACCCAGGACAGTGATGGTCACAGTGGCTTTGAGCTCACTGGACCGCATGGTGTACACGCCCGAGTCGCCCACGGTGACAAAGTTCAGAGTGAGATCTCCAGTGAGGACGTTCACGGACGCCCTGCCGCTGTGGCTGGCGAAGACCAACTGCTGACCCTGTGACCAGGTGAGGATCTGATCATCTCCCACCAACCAGCTGCCACTACTCAGAGCGGTCTGCGGAGACAGAGACAGCGTCACATTTTCTCTGGCTGCAGCTGGGTTCTTGGATGGCAGGACATCCAGAGCAGTAGAGGACATGACACCTGAAGACAGAGACATGCAAAGAGGAAGACATTTATAGTCAGGAATTTCTGCATGCTCCGAAAATAAACAAAATCAAGAGAATGAATATTAGCGAGTTAAACAAGTCACAAAATATGCAAAAATGGGACAAACAAAATCCCTAAGAAGTGGCTTTGCCCCATAGGGAAATTTATTTTCAGTCTGTTAACATGTACTGTAACATATAACATATAACATTGTGCATTTTTAATCCAAAAATGCACAAACACCACAAGACATCTCAGAACATACACCCACCCCTTCCCAAGAATCCATACATTATCACACACAAGGGTTAACTCAAGGTCAAAATGATTGAGTGTAGCAATGGCAGAGGGGACTTAACTCTGCTATTTTACTATTTAAATAAAAAAAAACCAAAATGTGTAAGAATAAAAGTGAACTCATTGTGTCCACTTTGATTTAATACTGTGAATGACAGCAAAATGAACAAAAGTTAGCAAAATAACCACAAAAAATGAGTAAAAATGAACAAAAAAAATACAGATGTTATGTAACTTTTGGGTGTAATAAACACTTTTTTTTAAAGAAAAACTGTGATTCATTTTTGATTATTTTGTTTATTTTATCTCATTTGATTTAGTAATTATTGCCTTCATTTTGAATTAAATGAATCTAAATGAGTAAAATAAATTGAACCTTCATTCTGATATATATTTCTATTTTTACATTAAAGGGTAAAATACATAGAACATTATGTGGATTAATTTACAATATGAATATAATTAAAAATATCGACTATGCCTGTTTATGGTCAGTTAAATAAAATAAAGAACAATAAATAAATGATGATTCACTTTTGTTCATTTTATGGAGTAACTTGTAATAAAAAAGCCTTATTTTTAAATTTTGTTATTTGTTATTTTTGATCTGATGATGTGAACATGGATTCAAAATGAACAAATTTGAATCTTTTTTTCTTTCTTTTTTTTTTTACACTAAAATAGCAAAATACATGAAAGTGTCATAATTTTTGGATTCATTTACAGTGACAAGTGTTGGTATTAATTCAGTTTACAAATAATTTTTGGTACCAATTTTCTCTTATTGTTGCTTTCTTGTCAACTTTCTTGATTATTTTGCACATTTTCCTTCTGAGAATGTTTATTCTTGTTAATTTTTGCTCATCTTTCTTCACTACCTAGATTATTTCAGTCATTTTATTTTTCAGTTTTATGGCTTGCCTTATTTAGATTCATTTTGTAAATTTTGGCTTGTGTATTTTGGATTATTCTGTTCACTGCTGTCAATTTTCTAGATTATTTTGCTTATTTTTTTGTTCCCTTTATAAAGTTACAAAGAAAAGTCAAAGTTTCTGGCCTTAATAATTCACTCTGTTTTACATTTTCTTCATTGTGGGTTTTGCTATTTTTTGTCAAAATTCTCACAATCTTTGGTTCAGTTTTTTTCACATTGCAGATTACTATTATTATTATTATTATTATTATTATTATTATTATTATTGTTATTATTATTATTATTATTTTAATCCTTTTCTTTATTATCTGGTTCACCATCACTGGTTTCATAGTTGTTGTGTTTTTTTACTTTGGATGACTGTGTTTATTATTGTAAATGTTATGATTATTTTGTTTCATGTTTTTTCTTACAGGGAAAAAACATACAGAACATTTCTGCATTAACAATTCACAATGGTTTCCACATTGACAGTTTTTTCCATTGTTGGTTTCTTTTTTGATCATTTCTTTGTTCATGTTCTCATTTATTTAGTTATTTTTTTGCTTTTCCAAAGTTATTTTGATCATTTCTTCTTCTGTCTAGTTCACCTTCATTCATTTGGTCTCTTGGTGTGTTTCTTTTGGCTTATTTGTTCAATTTAAATTTTTTTCATAAAATTATGCAAAAAAAGCACAAATTCACACACAAACAATGCAGCAGAAGACAGAAATAAAAGAGTTTGAAAAACAACAGATTTTGCCCCATTTCACAAATTCCTCAGGTGTGACAGTACCTACCTTGAGCTAAAAGCAGCAGAGCAATAGCATGACGCTTCTTCTCCATTTTCTGGTACTGATCTGATGATGCTTTCACCTCCTCTGCTCTGCTATATGTGCAGTATTTTTTTGTCCAGCCCTCTACCCATAAATACCTCCACACAGCACCCCACTTCTTATCTGCAGGTGGTCTCCGTGCGCTTTTGTAAAAGAACAAAAGCTGTTATACATATTTTGTTTGCAGACAGGGGTGAAGTTCTGCAAATGACAAAAATAAAATGACAAATGACGACAGATGGTACAAGCGTCATGGTGTGTTAAAGGTCACTGTGATGGGAGGAATTGCTTTCTTTTCACTACACATTGTTTTTTTACTATTATGTCAGTTTGTAAAGGAGTCGGTCAAGGGTTTACATTGATACTGTGCATTTTCAGCAGCCTTTCAAAGCATGCACCTGCAACTGGAGAGTGTAATTTACATGATTTGTGTAGCACAGTCCTCTTTCCAAAAAAAAGTTGGACCACTGCATGGACTGTACATAAAACAAAAATCTGATGATGTGCCACACATTAAACCCTGTATTTGTTTGACAACACCACAAAAAAAATAAATAAAAATAAAAATAAAAATGAAAATTACATGGTCATTTTAAAATTTCAAAGAATTTGAGCTATGGACATGTTGACCACATGGATCACCTCTTTTTTTAACAAGACTTTATAAGAATTAAAAGACTGCAGGGAAGAACTACTGTAAATTTGCTTGGCAGTTGGGTTCTCCTGCGTTGTCTTTAGCTTTTTAATGTACCAAACATTTTCAACAGGAGGCAGTTTTTGACTGCATCAGGCCAGTTTAACACCTGGAGTCATTGTCTTCCCTGAAAAACTCTTGACAACATATTTTCCTCCAAAACCCATACATACAACTCTGGAAAAAAATTAGGAGGTCACTGCAACATTTTTTCTGATATCAGCATCTCTATATTTATGACATCCATTCTATTCCAGCGTCTCATTCTAATGAGGTGCTGATTAGGTGATCGCCTTAACCAAATCTTATTCTACGAGGACTAAACAAATCAGGGTTATTCCATCAAGTAGCGATTTCTGAACTTTTCCTAAGTAAAAACATTTGTATTATGTTCCAATGCGTGTGGTTTTTCTTCTGTCGACTGGACTGGGAATTTGGTTTGAAGATATTTCGTTACTTATCCAGGAAACTTCCTGGATAAGTATTATTACAGATTTTATTCTCTGTTGACTCTGAATACCATGACCTGGATGACTGAGAATCTTCACAGACAATTTGTATTATGTTGTTTAAAAATGAATATGAACTTGTTTTCTTTGCATTATTTGATTCTGAAAACACTGCATCTTTTTTAAAAATTTTGACCATTTGTCATGTTCCACAAATAAACTATAAGTCAACTAAATGACAACATTTTTATTTGGAATTTGGGAGAAATGTTGTCAGTAACTTAGAGAATAAAACAAATGTACTCATTTTACTCAAACACATATCCAGAAGTAGTAAAATCAGAGATACAGATCATTTTGCAGTGGTTTCTTTATTTTTTCCAGAACTGTATAGGTGACCAATGCCATGTGAACTAATGACCCCCATGCTATCACAATTACTGAGCACTCAAGTCTCTCTCCTCTTTAGGCCACAGCACACAACATGCATGAGTTCAAAACAGAATTTCAGCTCAGTCCATCTTAAATGAGACCAGAGAAGGTGGTGGTGTTTCTGGATCTGGTTTAAACCGACTTTCATCTTGGCATGATTTGCATGATTCAGTTTGCATTAGTAGATGCAACAATGAACTGGATTCAAAAGCAATGGTTTCAAGATGTGTCGGAGGTCCCACACAGCCTAGATTTACAGCTTTCCCCTTGCATTGAGTGATTTTTATACTATGATCTATATATCTGAATTATTTTCAGTTTTACAATGAGAAACATTGTTTTTGTTGCTCTTCTTATACCCACCCATGTTATCAACCTGTTGTCAATTAAGCTTATGAATTATGAAATGTTCTGTTGGATGTGTTTTAAGCATTAAACAACTTTTCCAGTCTTTTATTGGCAAGTTTTTAAAATTTGTTTTTATCAAATTCAAATTTGGCCTGTATTTTTCCAAAAACACTAAAATGTGACATTGACAATATTAAATCAGAGTCAACAGAGAATAAAATCTATAATAATACTGTGATATGTGGATTCATTTTCAGATGTGGAGATGTTACAGCAGCTCAAAGTTATGTTTTTCTTTGCCTTCCAAGAAGATTCTATATTATATATTTATTGTAACTATAGTATAATTTATTTATTTATGTTTACATCATATCATCTCTATGTCCATCAGATTTGAGGAAATATACACTATTTCCTTACGGTACATTCTGAGCCATTTCACAACCAGTCAGTAAACACCTGAGGTTTTATTTGAGGAGCCCAGGTGCAAAGTTCAGTGTGAGAGCACACCCGTACACGACAAACAGAGAACAGTCATTCACCATTATTGTTGGATGAAGTATGTGTGGGTGAGGACAGGTTTACATGTATGTGTGACACACGTTAGATTGAAAATGTACTGTTTGATAGGAAATGTTACACTCAGTGGTTTGGCATCTTTGTGTTCAATCAGTTAACGTGTTCTTTATCAGTGCTATGTTCTGTGAAAACTGGACTTCAGAGTTTGTTTGTCAGTTTTAAAAATAGTCTACGAACTGAGGCAAATGAGATTTAATATACAGTACATAGTTGTAAGGTTTAAGATGTTAATCTGCTCCTTTACTGAGCTGGGAATGGCTGCGATGTGTGACCAAACGAAGGCAACATGCAACTTATTTTCTTTTACTGGCTTTTCCAACACAGATACAGCAATTTTACAGCAGGGCGATCCCTGGATTCCCCATCCCACACTACAGACCCCCCACAATAATAACCAGCTCCTACGTATATAAAAGCACCGGTCCCAACCATTTCACCAATAGACCAAGGGATGTAGCTACAATTTATATTATTGACAAACAACATTTTTCCTTCTCAAAGAATCAAAAATAAATTATATTAATTTTACTACAATTTATACAATAACCTACTTCACCAAAAAACCCACAATAAACCAAACATAAATACACTGTCTACTCAAATTCCCACCTCTCTTCAATCCACTGGTGTTTCCACCTGGCCCTTATTAACACCACAATCATGGGCAGAGCCTCCATGACAATGGTGGACCTTTAAATCACCTCAAAGAGAGAGAGAGCGAGAGAGAGAGAGAGAGAGAGAGAGAGAGCGAGAGAGAGCATTAGAGTTGAACAAAAAAAGCAAACCACATTAATGTATCAGTCTACTAAATAGGATCCATCTCCATAGATCAACACATAATATAAAATAAACAATAAGATTTAGAAAAATCAAAATAAATGAAAACATGTTGTCTGTGTGTGTTGGGCATCATACACCTGTTTAGGGAGGGGCCTGCAGCTCCCTCACAATAGTATAATTTATTTTTATCTCCATGAAGCCTTTCTTCTTTGTTGTGTTTTTTTAAAGTAATCCATTTAATCTGTTACATGGTAAGATTTTTTATATTACTATAGAATCATGTTGTTCCATCTCTAATGAAAATGTTTTGCCGACATCTGTTGTTCCTGTTGAATAAATGTCTTCCCATGTGTACACACACATATTCAGTATATTTGAAAGATTATCATGCATTGAACTCAGGAACCCACAGGCAGATACAAATGGATAGGGGGCAGATATTGCATTTTTTTACTTGTTCATCAAACACCAGTGAGCTTGAGGATAGTCCTGAATGATGGCAGGATGGTTGAGAGATAGTCTTGGAATGTGGCAGACTGGAGAAGTTGAAAACTGCGCTAACCGGGACGGAGAGTGGGAGAAGCAGATGCTGATGACAAGAGGTGAGTGAAACTGTAGAGGACAAGAGAAATCAGGTACATTTTCAGGTAAGGAATTGTAATATATCAAGATGAACAGGATTTACAAAGTGACAAAATGTAAAATGAGCTTGTACAATTTGTCTTGATTGTGAATGCAGCTGATGTGGCTCCAGAGCACCTGTCTCCAACTCCACTCGGGCAGTAACACTCACAGAGACGCAGAGAGAGAGAGAGCTACTCCGGTAGCAGAGGAAGAGTTGGAGGGTGTGGCTGAAGGGTTTATGGGGCAGATGTGACAGTTTACATCTCAAAATGTTAGAATATCATGGAGTTTAATAGTTTGTCAGTTATTTCATAAAGTCAGAATTGGATTTCTTGGGTGCTCATTACATGTAAACTCAAATGTTTCAATAATTTGATTTTAGTTTTGATAATTACAGCCTACAGCTTGTGAAAATTTAAAAAAGCGTCTAAAATATTAGGATATTTAATTAAAAGTTGGAGTAAATCAAGTGAATCTCTCAGTACATGCAATCATAAACACACAGAAGTCTGATGAAATTGACATTTGTCCAGAAGACACTCACTGACACCATTTACAGGGAGAAGCTACAGCAGATCATCACTGTCGTTACTTTTGCTATGACTTTCTAATTTTTTTTAGATGCACCTGTATTTGGATCGCTATTTGTCTTACAACAAATACATCACAAAATATCCAGAAACTAAAACATGGGCATTGAGGACAAAGAACAATGTAGCAGTAGTGGAAGCTACAGTATGTTAGAATCTTTCATAATGCTGAGATGTAGTTGGTCAGTTTGGATGATGCAGTGAAAATAACTTATTTGGATCGCAAATACTTAAAATAGTATAAGGTTAATTTTCAACACAAGAATTGAAATGTTACTGCTTTCTGTCATGATATTTCTTTGTTTAGGTCCCGACATGAGGGCACATTTATGCTTGAAAACTCAATCTGAAAATGTGCAGAAATGACGTGGTAGATGTGTGAAATGATTATATATTTGGTCTGAACATTTGTCTGATGATAAAATGAATGGTGTCTACTCAACAGTATTGTTTGCCTCGTTAAATAGAAACCAAGCACGATCAAGGATAACTCGTACGGGAGCCCAGTCCACTGTGGATTTCACTAACACTGGTGTGCACATTTTAAAAGCATGTAACTTTATTTGTGTTTTATTGTTTTCAGATATTAAATATATTTCACATGACTGAACAGTACACAGGATAAAATAACACCAGTATGGGTAGAGTGAACTTATATGGTGCTCAGGTAAAAGCAGCGTTATTTTACATCCATAATGACTGAAGTAGAAGTAGCATTGCTCATAATCTCTACTGTCAAACATCAAGAAAAATAGCTGATGATGTGCTCAAGATCTGCTGCTTATTTTACTTTTTGTTTCTTCACATGATTATTTTGTTGATTTTTGCTCATTTTGTTCCTTATTTTTTGTCAATTTCTGTTTTATTTTGTGGGTTATATTGTTCATTTTTGTTAATGTACTTGATTATTTTGTTCATTCTTTCATCTCCTCTGTTTGGGTCGCCTAAGTTGCAGTACAGAATATTCCTCATCACTGAGTGAAACACAGTCAGTGTATAAGTATCTCATTATTGAGGTGTGTAGTCAGATGTAAGGCAAGGCGAGTTTAGTTGTATAGCACTAATCATACATAGAGCAACTCAGAGTGCTTTACAAAAGGCATAGCAATACATTAAGAAAATCACAAAATAAAATAAAGACATTAATTAGATTAAAAACATACAACAATATAATATAAAACATAAAACATACATTAATCAAACATAAATTAAATTAATAGAGATTAAAATAGAATAATAAAGAATAAAATGCTAAGACACCTCTTTGGGGAGGCCTTTTTTCAGAGGCAACACCTATTTTTTGTCTTTTTGTTTTATTTTTTAAATAATAATAAAGAATGAAGTAAGTGATGTAAGTGAATAGAAGTACATTTTTTCATTACAAATACATATTTTACAAAATGACTCAAGTACATGCACAAATGTAAATGTACTTAAAACTGAATAGCACTCAAATTAATGACATTCTGAACAAATGCAGTAACAAAAACAATCTGTAATAAGCTCAACAATCTATTCATATTATTAATTAATCAATCACCACAAATGCAACCAAACTGCACAATGAGAAGTTTGTTTGGTCATGATTCATGCCACTGCTGCTTGATGACTAACATCTACAAAACTTTCATTTCCCAGTTAGTGTGTTGTTTGGCAGAAAACATGAACAGAATGCTGAACGGCTGAGCACACCTTGGAGTTACGTTTGTTTGAAAATGTAACCTTCATGCAAGGACTTAGTGAAGACTTGGCACCATCTGGAGGACAAGGAGGGAAACCAATAACATGGCACTGCATCAGTGTTTAGATGTGGTCAAATTTTTTGCATATAAATAATACAGCTTTATGTAATTGCCTGGTTTTACTTGGAAAAGAGAAGAAGAGAAGACAACCACACTGAACACAATCACCTGAACGTAGTGTTTACAAGAAACAAGCAGGTGAGCTAAAACCATACACTGAAGGAAAGAAGCTGTCCACTCTCTTCCTGACACTCCACAGCTGGCCTGACGGACAATGACTGAATGATATACAGTACGCCTGGAATGATATACAGTACGCCTATGCACCAATAGAGACTGACAAAGCTCCTCCACAAACCTCCTCATTACTCTGGTGGACCAGATGCTATCAAAGCCACTGGGGGTTTTTTGTATTTTTTTTGCAATTTGACCCAGTTTGGCGACTCCAACCTCAACAAGCTTGACACTTAAGGAATGAGTAAAGAACAATCAAGATAGGAAGTCATTATGAAGCACAGGGTAAGATGCTTGTCCAGGCTGAGCAGACCTGCCTTCATAAGAGGCAGTCGAGCATGATCCAACCAGCAGAGAGCACAGCTGTGCAGCAGCCACTGTGCTGTCTGGAACCTGAAGGCTAAAATCCTGGAAAATATGTCTTTGTTCTTCCTCTAACAGGATGGATGCCCTCCTCCAGTGCTCACCAGACCAGAGGTAATTCACAAGTAGCCTCTGCACCTCCTTTATGAGTGTGGCTGGAGACACTACTGAAAAAAGAAGTCTATGCCATAGAAACAGGGTGACCTGGGTATTGATAATCAGCACTCTCCTCCTGTCGGACAGTAGAGGGAACAACCATTTTCAACTAGATAGCATGGCCTCCAAGTTCTCCCCTTCTCAGCTCTTACTCATGAATTCCTCACTTCCCAAGAAAAGCACCAGGATCTTAATGTCCTCATTCTCCCACCTGACGTTCCCTGGAAGCTGAGGAGGATTCCTGATGCTCCACTGTCTCACCACACAGGCCGCACTCCCAGTTAGCTGTCTTGTTCACTTTTTTTGCATTTACTGTATTATTTTTGTTGCTTTGTTAATCTGGGGTGACACCATGTCAGAGAAGAATATGACTATTGTTCCTCATCAATCAGAGACAAACAGCCTGTGTAAAAATAGTCTGTACAAATACTCATACTTAATAAAACACAACAACTACTGCATTCTAAAAGAACAAAAACAAAAATGGAGCAACTATTTTCAAAAGTACATTAAAGTTTTTTCTTTAAAGAAATTCAACCACGTCCAGAGTAGTCAAGGTACTTGAGTTATCTACCTCTGAACTGAGTGGAGAGGAATAAAAAGAAAAGAGAAGTTAGTAGCCAGTAAAATCAGGCCACACACGTGTTTGTCTCCCTTTTCAGATGACTCAGTGTAAATTTCTCATCTTTCCTTGTAGTTCAGTAGAAACAACAGAGACTATTGTGCTGCTCTGTTGCTTTAAAGAAACATTGACATAAATGGGTCACATATAAATTTTCAAGGTATAGAGTTGCATCACTTTGTGACTTAATCAGTCACATATAAAGGTCGGAGGTCACACTTTGGTTCAATGTAAGTTTACCTGTAGGGTTTGCAGAACCAGTCATGTGCACGAGAAAACCATGGAAGTGTCATAAGAACCCAGACTAGTGCTCCAATTTGAAGCCGATTCTCCCTTTGTATGTCTGTTTATTGTACATATAAGATAGGATAAGATAAAATAAACTTTATTTATCCCACACTGGGGAAATTCCTTTGTAGCAGCAGCATAGTGTTGACACAGAGAATAAATATAATATAATAATAGAGCACACGTGCAGGTACAGGATTTGAAATAAGATTAAGATTAAAGATAAGGTCAAAAGATAAATAATAATAAAAAATAAAAATACCTCATTTACCCTTGCACAGCATAAGAAGTAAAGACATCAAGGAAGAAAAGTATTGCACTCAGACTGGATTATGTACAAATATATATGTACACACATATTTTCCACATGTATAATAACATATTTTTATATTTATGTTTTCACTAATGTTTGTCTATTAGTTAGTTAATTAGTTATTTAGCGAGATTATGTAAAAATCTCAATCATCATCTCAGCGCATGCTGTTTTTTTTTGCACTGACCAATCAAAACTACTGTATGCTGGACATTTCAATGCTTAGTCTTCAGCAGCCACAACCAAACAGCCACAGCCACACCAGTGACAACCAATGACAATTGAGAAGGGGCGGGACATAACACTAAAGTTCTCTACACCATGATGGAGGAGAAATCATGGGAGAAACTGACTGACAACACGGTTTATGATGTAATACTGAACGACTTCCATGGTTTTGTGAAGGAAGCGAACGTCCAGAACATCCATTACAATTTGAAATGTTACTGTGTGAAAAGGACATTTTTATGTGATGCTGTGATACAGCTGCACCTCTGACTCATTGATCAAGCTGTGACTAAGTAAGAATGTAAACAGTGAACTTAAAACAACATGTGTTGGGATGTTATTCAATTCAAAATTCAAATATTGATTCTTGTTAATGCTGATTCTTTTGCACTGAAACAGAACAAACAATGCAAACAATTCTGTTGTGCTTCAAAAGATTCTGATTTTAATTCTGATTCTCAGTGGTCATTCACTGGTACCACACTCTGGCCCATTTGTTTATTATTTTGTGTTTTTTGGTCAAATGTATATATTTATTTTGTTCATATTGTTGATTATTTTGTTGTTTTTGTTCCTTTTCTTTTTTTCTTTCTTTCTTTTTTAGTTTTTGCTCATTTTGCTTCATTCTGTCAGTTTTGTTCATTGTGTTTATTTAAGACCTCCTTTGTTCATTCTGATTTAACATTATGAATGCCAGTGAAAGAAAATAAACCCAGTGTTCATTTTTATTCATTGTATTACCTTTTATATTACTGGACAGTAAAATTGAAAGATAAAGCACAGAAAATGTATTTTGTCGGCCATACGTATATTCATTATTTTGTGCTTTTTTGCCAAATTTTATTTTGGTTAGTTCCATATTTTTATCCTACTGTAGTTTATATTTAGATTATATTTCAAATGTGTTTATAGAAATGTTGATTCTTGTTGCTGCTGATTCTTTCAAACTGAGGCAACTGCAAACCATTTCATTGCGCTTGTTGCTACCTGATCTGTTCCTTGAAACCTAAGCTAGGCCATCTTAACGCTGACCCTAACCCTATTAAATACAAAATCATTTGAGTAATTCAATGTTTTATTTAAATACGACCGGCAGGAAGTAGCATTGTTTCACATATATGGAACAAATCATGACATGAAGTAGTGTCCTCGCAAATGCACGGAACCAATCTTGTTTCCGGATACAGATCAGGTAGCGCCGCTCCTTTAAAAGATTGTGACTGTCATTCTGACTTATAAAAGCGGAGGTAGGAGCACACAGGTAGACTACATCTTGTGTAGACGATGTCATTTGAAGGAAGTCAGT
>JAQQAE010011894.1:2341-13398 GCA_029823295.1 Pseudamia nigra | reverse complement strand
TATCTTGGTGTCAATTTTTTACATCACAAAAACCTGGCATTTGAACAGGGGTGTGTAGACTTTTTATATCCACTGGAGCTCAGTCTTAATATAATCAACACCTGTGCACGCGAGTGTGTTGTTGCCGTTTTCTGGACTTACGTCATGATTTGGTTCTCTGCCCCCGCTTCCACCAGGACGCCATCCACAAACAGAGCCATGGAGAAGCTGTGCTTGGTCCACTGCCTCCCCTCGTCAAAGCTGATCCTGTGTGAGTGTCACAGTGCATTAGCGTCACAAACCCAGCAACAGCAGTGTCACAGAAGCAGACACTCTCTATTAGAGGAGAGAGTTTAGGTGGTGATGGGAATGACTGGTTTGTCTCACCGGATGGGTCTTCGGGTCTCTGTGCAATTAGCTACTGTAACTTTGGGTGAATATCAAAAAGCTGCACTTTAAAGGGTATTTAAGAGACAATCGGAAGATCTACAAACTGCTTTTATACTGCATAAAAACAGGAAGTGTTTAGGTGTCAGAATGGAGATGAGCATGTCACAAGTCCTGGGTAAAGTCTGCACAGAGGTGAAAAAAACAAGACCAGAATAGAACTATCTATGTTCAAGTACTAAACTGCAGAGGGAGAAGGAGATAGAGAAAAAAAAAAAAATTGGACAGCTTTCATCATTGGGGCCTGGGCTCTATTGATTCTGACAGCTTATCAACATTAGTGCTGTGAAAGAACAGCTACGAATACCTGACTGTGACATGGGTTGAAATGCTACCAAGGCCTGTGCCTGGAAGAAGAAAACTCCCCCAACGTCACCTCTAAAAACTCCCACTGCTTTCATTTGGCTAAAAGTACTGACAACAGAAAAAGCGTTGACATGCACCCATTATGAGACTCAGGGAAGTGTTTAACTTATCGCTGGGAAAGCAATCCCATTCCATCGCATTGGTACCGTGGCTGCAGAGATGCAGGGCCGGTTTCTATCTGTCTTTTTTTCCTTTTTTTTTCCCTTCCTCCACTATCGCACATAAATTGGGTGGGAGACAAAACCCAGCAGGCCACACTTCACTGGCTCTAAAACTAATTTCAAAATTGTTGCAAAAGCAACTGGAGAACAGATCTGGTCTCACTTGGATTAGCCTGCACTGAGGCAAAGCGTAGGCACCCGATTTGGCAGGAGGAAGGCAACGTGTTAATGAAAACACTAAAAGGGGGGGGGGGGGCTCAGACTGCTGGCTGTTAATGATAAGTGCCTTGAAAAAAAAACCTCTCAAATTAGATTGCCTATGACTTTTTCTCTGCAAGAGTCACAAAGTGCATCACTAAATGGATCCGATGTCACGTATAATGTGTACTGGCTCATTTTTTTTCACACTACAAGGGTTAAATTAACCTGAGAGTAGCCATGCAGAATTGGAAAAGCAATTTAGGAGAAGAGAAAGTGTTCAGAAAGTTCTTTAATGGACGTACCACAAGTGTTTGGTCGGCACCGACGGTTGTTTCACAGCGATGAGGGCCCCTCCTTTGTCCAGGAACCACATGTTGTGCTCCTCTTCAAAAATCTGCACAGACATACATACAGTACAACCATATCTAATAGGAAATACATTCTACAACACTGCATGACAAAATTTTCCCTTTAATGGTGCTCGAATGACAGCTCACTAAGCCCAGCGCTGTAAACATGTGGGTTAGGGGTGTCAGTGCTGTCGGTAACATGCCGTTACAGCCTATAAATAAATACTAACACAAACACACCGTATAGTGCCATGTTCTAAATCCAGCCTCCGGTCTCCGGCAAAGCTCTGTTGGCCAGGGATAAGCTGAGACACTCAACTTCACACTAATGCAAACTTTACCTGTGATGATCTGAACCGAACATAATGTTTTTTTCAGTCCAGGTTAGAGCTTTTTAGAACCATAAATAAGATGAAAAGGTACGCAGTTGACAAACAAAGTACTGCACAGTTAAAATGTCCATACAGTATATCATGTTCTGTCTGTGACTCCTCATATGTTCGGTTTGTAACATCACAAATCACACTGACAGTGATGTTTTTCAGGGCATAAGGCTTAGAGCATGTGGTTTCAGCTGAATACTGCTGAATCTCCACATCTCAGGTTGGACTTTTCCTTTGGTCTGCTCCTTTCAGGGGTCTCCACAGCGAATCATCTGCCTCCATCTCACCCTATCCTCTACATCTTCTAAGATTCATACTATGGTTACAGCATATTCTCATTATTATGTTACAGATTATTTTTCACTGTGTATGTATTTGACGCGACTATATAAGTGTAACGCAAGTTATCAACACAGACCTGCTGAAGCTAATGTTAATGTTTATAATATTACTGTATCATGACTAATTTGTCAAAACACCTTCAGATCTGCTGTGTATTATTACCTGTGGAATCATTTTATCTTTATAAAGCCGAGGGGTCATATTCGTATCACAAGACAGGGGTCTTGAGAAGGTGCTAACTTCTAAGTAACAATAGGACAGGGGTCTGTGTAAGCTGAAACGTATCTTTAAGAACCCATATGTTTGGGGCACTCAACTTCTTACCAAAATCTGGGGCTATATAAGAGGCATGTTTTGTGGAAATCTTTAAAGATGTTCGTGTCAGCACGAAGTCTCTCCGGGTTGATGTGGAGCCTGTACGATGCTGTCTGTTATAATAAAATCTTTTTTATATAAATAAAGAAAGTGCCATTTTCTACACCACCTCCACATTGAATGCTGTATCAGGGGACAACAGTATGAAACCAACAAATGCATAATTAACACTTTTATCAGGACATTATTCCAGCTCCAGCGGGCACTTAAATGCACCACATACTTAAGGTCATGTTTAGACATAGTTAACATAAATACATCAGAAACCTCTCTTGGTGTTGTCTGCAGTGTTCTGAGCTGTTCTTTGATTCTATGCTGCATATGCTACATGATACGAGTTCAAGGCCAGAGATTAGTGAACTGTTCCTTGTACATAAAAATGCCCAGTGAGGGAGATTTACTGAGATTTAAGAGTTCTGAAATCGGAATTGAATATATTATTCAGCATTATGCTTTCATGAGTGTATAATCAAAACTGAATGACAATCTGTGTCTTTCTATTTAACAAACAGAATTATTCTTATACAGTGATACCTTACTGTACGAACACTTCCCCGATGAAATATTCGCTGTACGAAAAATATTTTGGCCATGAATGCATCCCAGTGTCCGCATAAAACATCGCATTACAAAAGAGATGAACTTCATCTTCTTCTTTTGGTTTTGATTGGTGGCCTTAACAGGTGCATTACCGCCACCTACCAGACTGGAGTGTGGTACAGTAAATCAGCAGCCGGAAGTGAACTATTGCCCACCCGGAAGTGATGTAAACAATCAACACAATAACATGTGATACGGCCGAATGCTAACCGCTAGTAGCTCGATGTCCCTGCTACAGAGTTGCTCCTTAACAGTGCTGTGGCTTGGGTAACACCATCTGTTGCTTAGAAACACTGCCAGTCCCGCACCTTTCCTCTTTCCACTCTCCGCCACTGTCTGGTCTGCACAGATGAAGGTGAATCCAGTGACACCAACAGGCCCGGCTTTGTGTTGGATCTGGAGCTGTGGCTAAGCTAAATCAGTCAGTGGCTGACCGTGGTTGCTGGTTTGCTAACCGAGAGGGTTAACCGAGAGGGAGCTAACAACACAAAGCCATTTCTCGGCGTGCTTACAGCTACTGTTCTTAGCTATCAACATAGCTCTGTGTTGATAGCTAAGAACAGTAGCCGTAAGGCTACTGTGGCTAAGCTAAATTGGTCAGCCACTAATTGATTTAGCTTAGCCACTAAGCCACCTACACTACTTTGCTTTGTCCACACCAAGCTAACAGACACCAGCTACGCCACGTCAACTCCAATGGTCCTCAACTAATTTTCACACAACCCGCCGACACACACTGTATGGCATACACAGTAATACAAAGCCAAAAAAGTAACAGAGTCAAATGCTAGCTAGTTAACATAGTCACTAAGCCAACTCACACTGCCTTGCTTTGCTAACACCAAGCTATGTAACTAGCTGTTAGCCCCACCACACCAACTCAACACAAACCAGAGATAATTTTCACACAAAACTACACAAAACACTTGCTAACACTACGTTTCATGTCCTGGTCGAACGTTCAATAAATTTGGGTCATTCACTCTTGATTCTTTAATCCCAGGCAAGTTCTCAACTGTTTCAAGTTTACCCTCACGGTTAGGAACCATAGATTCCTATGATTCCATTTCCGGACACCTCGGCGGCCAGGACTCAGTGAGCTGAGACACACAGCATCAGCCGTGTCATACATAAGTCAAGGTAAGAAGACATTATAAATCATTATTATAACTAATTTCATGTTTTCCTTTTCATATAATTAACATAAGTTCCTTTTCATATAATTAAATGAATAAATGTGCATGTATGGGTGTGCAATATATACTTTATATGGGAGTTTTCATGTGTCCTGGAACGGATTAATATTATATTTACATATATTCCTATGGGGAAAACCCACCCCGGTGTAAGAAATGATCACTGTACGAGCATCACGCTGGAGCAGGTTAATTTTATACAGCGAGGTACCACTGTACGTATATTGATTCAACCACTTTGGAGCAGTTGCAACCCTAACCCTTCTTGCTCACAATTGTAGTACCCCTTATTCTAGAAGCGCTAGCACCAGCTATTCCAAAAGTCTGATTGTGATCAATAATTATGTCAAGTTTCAAGTGAATCGGTTTAGACAATTTTGAGTTATTGCATCTTTCTTTCAAACAATCATCATCACCTACCATTAAAAACCAGTTAGCGTCAAGTATCCCAGACACTGATAAGTTGTAGATCTTTAAGCCAAGTTTATGATAAATTCGTCCAACCAATCTCAAGCTATCGCACTGACATGACAGGTATGCAGATGTGGATACAGAGCAGACGTAGACATTTGTGGAACCAACATCTTCCTTTTTTGGTAGATAATTGCTCATGCTTATTCACCCTATAACTCAATCAGAAATACTGTAGAGGTAGGGTGAACAAACTTGGCAGTAATATTTACCTTGATCCACTGTGGATCTCCATTAATTTGGGGGTTAAAAGGTCAAAAGCCACACGGCCAAGGTCAAACTTGCTTTAAGTTGTATCTTCGCATCCACATGTTGAATTTTCACAAACTTTTTTTTGGCTTGAAAGGTCTCTGATCTCATATGTTTATGTCATATTAGATGTCTGCAAGGTCTTGGCAAGCATCCGGTGTGGGTCAGCATCTCGCTTGAGTGGCAGCCTGGTAAAGAGTCGGTGGCAGTCTGCAAATCTTTTGCAACATGTCACAAAATCCTAATTCTTCATGAGCCTGTTGCTGTTCTGTGCAGTGCTGTATATGTGTGTCCTGGTATGAAGCTCACCTGTCTCCACGTGTTACCAGCATCAGATGATATGAACATGCCGACATTGTTGTAGGACAGCTCTGCTCCGATATTTCCTGCAGAGGAAGATGATACTGATATGTGACACAATGAAACTACGGCAATATCACACAGATAAAGAGAAAAACGTGGACTGAGGACTTGCTGCCAATCATGCCATGTGTTCAGTGAATTTATTTCTCTGGCCCAGATCAACTAACACATAGAGGGGTGATTCTCATGGATGTCTGCAGCATTCAGTCTTCACAATGTGTAATATGGAGGAAGGCGTGCGTGTGTGTGTCCTTCACTCTGGAAGTTTGCATTGTTTCAACACACTGCCTGCTAAGCTATTTTTTTCCTGAGTGTGCAGAGAGTGACTGGGCTCCATCCGTGAATCTTACTCTACTATCTTGGTCACAGCTCAGCAAATAGACGTGTTTGATCTGGCTGGTGTTTGTCATGTTGGTGAGCTGATCTCTGTGCCAGGTGACATCTTAAAAGGCACAGTTGGTAAAGAGAATCATAGTGCCAAAGCAAAGGCTTGGCTGGCAACACACACACACACACACACACACGCTGGGCAGGCAAAGATGTGTGTTTACTCAGCATTCTCACACAGTAAAGACAAAACAGACAGATCCGAAGGCAAACACACAGTTATGTATGAAAGCACACACACACAGAGTTGTTCCGCTGACTCCATCACTGGTGTGATCACATCCATTTTCTCTGAACCTGTCTCACTTTCTCTGCCCCCTCCTCCTACATTTTTACAGAACATAACACCAACGGAAGTCGTTTTGTTTTCATGCAAGCATAATTGGCAGGAAAATGTGCATGTTGAGAAAGTGCACGGGCATTTGTTAAATGAAAATGTGTGAAAAAGTGTTTCATCACTGCAAGTTTCCCCTTTGAAAAAAAAAGTTGCTGGTGCACTCTGCCTAGTGAAGCTTTAAAAATAATGGAAACAGAGGCCGAAGGAAGGGGTGAGAATGGGGATGGCATTGTGGAGTCACTACATTCACAGGTCATGAAACTGAGTAGAGCATCAAAACTTTAAAAAAAATGCCCATCAAAGTTAAAGGCAAAGGTTAGAAAGTACATGTTCTAAAAAAGAAGACAGAAAACAGCAGTGCCATTTCCACCTGTAATCTTTATTGCAGCATTGAAGAGTGTTTTTCTTTTCTCACCTGTGGCAACAATAATCCCAGGAGCAGAGCTCTTTGTGGAGATGGTTCCTGATAAGTACGGGTTTTCAGACGTTTGCAGCTGAAGGTGGAGTGAACAGAAAGGCTGAGGATGCAAAGAAATACAGTTTAATTTTCAGAGAAATGTAAAAAAAAGACACAGCAACAAACTGTACCTCCAGAACCACCACAGCCTCCTCCTGCTCAAGGTTTTGCCTACTTAACAATATCACCTGGCCTGTGTCATCAGTTTCTGATGCCTAAGGATTGGCTTTGACTTTATACCCCAGGCATGAAAATAGATGACAAACAATCATGCTGAAATGGGAGTGAGAAAGGGTGGATTTTCAATTAAACAAAAGGCCCGCATAATGAGGTGAAAGTCATATTATCATCCACTACTGCAATTTGCATTTTCAAATAGAGCATAGACCTCCACCATGGCACCTCTGTTCCTCCTCTAGTGGATGTGATTCAGATCATCTTCAAGGACTTTTTCATCAGGTTTAGGTTGTTTGTTTGTTTGCTACAACATAACATAAATGGCAGGAAATAGTGCAAAGAATACATGATTCAGTTAGGAAACAGGAAGAAGGACAGCTACTTGGCCTTCAATAAAGGAAAGTCCTTCAGGTGCTCTTCATTGCAGGGACCTTGCCGATTCACAAGTAAAAACAATGTCTTGAAGAGTGAAATTCCTGTAGTTTCTTTTATATTTTGCTTGTGTTGACTGTGTGGCCTCTTGTCAGTGTTTGCTGAGGTATGTCAGGCATAGGAGTCTCTGAATGACTCATTACTCTAATTATCTACATGTGTGTTCATGTGATCTTGCTTGGACAAATCAGAATGGTTTCTTCAGATTGTTCATGCGACATGTATATAGCAACACTAAGGCAATTACTTTGTGTTTGTCCTGGAGAAGGCCATGTCGGCTAAATCATGCTGGCAGGATTTAAAATCAAAAGCCATGAGACAATAAAGGCTTTTAAACAATAAACTTCACGAGTGTCCCAAAACCTTGTTTTGACTTTTGAATAATTGATCAAATTTTGAGTGTGATCCAAATTATCTGAATCAAACATATTAAAAACAATATGACATAAAAAGCATTCCCTGATCACAAACAGAACTGGCACAGCTGAGGCAAAAAGATGTTCGTTGATCAAAGGCCAGCGCCATATTGATGACGATATGAACAGAACACGGTGCCTGCCAGCAGCATATTCTGGATATAAAACTGCACAGATTCAAGCCGTACATGGATGAGACACAGCCAAGTGACCACTGTGACAGTGACTCTGACCCTAACCCCAACACGACAACATGTCCATTGATGAGAATGATGGTTAAGACTCTCAAGAGCACAAACGCCTGGAAACACAGACTGTAAATAGTTTTAGATCCATGGCACTGTGTAGTAATTTGCATTGATTAACGATGAACATGTATCCAGTGGTGTGACAAAAATGATTTTTTTCCTCTTCCCCCCAGTTGCCTCCATATCCATGGGCAAGGTCTAATTTTACCGAAACTCAAGGCTCCTGCCTTCTAATCAATGAATAAAACCACACATCATATACACCTCCATAATCGTCAGAATCTCACCTCTGTAATCATCAGAATCTCAGCTAAAAATGTAGCTAAACCAATTTCAGAACAACAAACACCAGCCCACATAGCAAGCCATTATGTTCACAGAGTGAAAAGATAACAACTCCACTGAATCTTTGCTTTGTCTATACTGTGCTTCATAAACCAAATGTAAATCTATATCACTTATGTATATAACTCATGTATATAACATATGTGTATAACTTATGGATATAAATTATGTGTATAACTTATATGTACAACTTTCAACACTGCACAGCAAACAGACAAACAATACAGAAAACTCATCAACAAAACTCAGCAATGATAACAAAGTTTGTCTTCCCCATGATTTTTCTCATCAAAAGTTGCTCCAATGTGAATAAAACTACATATTATGTTAAATCCATTTGATATCTTTCCAACAACTATAAAATCACTCAACATTCTCTTCCTTTTGGACCATCACACCATGATGAATGTGAGCAGACCTTATACATAACAATGTGTGCCTCCATGTTTTCATCCGTGAAGTGACGCTGCACAGCAGTGAACGCTCCAATTCTTCAAAAAATCTAAATACCGACAAACACACCGACAAACAAAACACAACAGAGACGTCTGACAGAAACAGTGTCTGCTCGTGATGTCACATCAAGCTCCTTCCACACTGACTCGGTTTTCGTATTTTTCCTGGCACTCAATTCAAAATCAATAAATGCCTGGTTTGTGATTTGAAACTTTTGCTTTTGATGTGATGTAAACAATGACAAAAATCTATTTTTCGTGTCACATGCACTTTAAGGGTCTGATCTTGCCCTAACTATAAGCTGTGTCATTAAGTAAAGCTTAAAGTCTAGATTTAAAGGTACAGAGTGTGTCTGCATCCCAGACTCAGACTGGGAGTTGGTTCCACAGGAGAGCAGCTCAGTAACTGAAGGCTCTGCATACAAGGGCCATTGCCAAGTGTGATTGCTCCCCCTCCCCACTCCCCTGCTGGTCCTCCTCACTGTGTACATAGATCACATCACAATACCGCATATACAACTTTACCGACTGTGTCTTACTGTATGTTTGAGTCGATTGTGGTCACATACGGACTTCTACTGGATTTGTATGCTGTGTAAGGTGGGGATTTTCAGTTTTAATCATTCTGTCCAGATGAGGAAGTAGCAGGAGAAGAGGTTTATATATTAGTTATATGTCATGTCTGTGTACTGGTATTTAGCATGAGCATACTGCACCATAGCCCACCTCTTCCAAGTGCATCAGGGCTGGGGAAGCGTGCCAGTTTCAACATGGCTTGGTTGCGCTCAGATCACTCAAACCATCCACTCCTCAGATGTGAAACGCACTTAGACATGGTGCGGATTGGTAGCGTGAGTACCCCCTTAGAGAGGTTTTAGGAACCACAAGTAGGCCTGCACTCTGAGAGCAAGGAGTTCTGATTGGTTTATAGGGAGCCTTATTGTTTAGGGCTTTGCAAGTTAAAAGGAGGATTTTAAATTCTATTCTAAATTTTACAGGTCGCCAGTACTGGAGAAACATAATCTCTCTTTCTGACATTGTGGATCAACTGGAGTTTTTATAGTTATTTGGACATCGTGCTAGCAGTGAGTTATCAAACCTAGAAGTAATGAATGCATGGACTCATTTTTCTGCATCACTTTGGGACAAGATATTCCTAACTTTCTCTATAGTATGGAGATGAAAGAAGGAATGAAGGAAATGTCCTGATCCACAATCATTCCCAGAATGAAACAAATAGTTCCTCATACAATTTGCAACTGATCCTAAACATTTCATCAAAATCTGTTTCACGTTTTTAGTTTTATCTAAACAAAGAAATGGTGCCAAAAAGTTAAATCTGACCAAACTGAGAAAACTGACCCATTATCTCACAATGAATCCTCCTCACATGGATCCTTCCGGACCATTAAATTAGTGTCTTCTGCAGTTTTGTCATTGCACAGGCTGATCTGATACTGGGATTCCACCTGTGACCAATTTAGATCTAATAAAAAGTAATCATTATGTTATACTATAGACTTCATCTAGATGTCATTTACTCCAGTCAATTGCAGTCTGTACAGAAAGGAGACAGTAGGTAAGTTGTTACTCTGGGAGATGCAGGTGTTTCTGTCCTTATTAGACTGCTTCCCTGCAGGCTAACAGGCTGCTGTTTGGAGGAAACAGGTTGGAGACATTCGAAGGACTTCATGCTGTTTAGGGGGTGAATTTGAGGTCTCGCTGTGTGGCTCACAGGTTTACTGTGACGATGTGTTCATGTGACATTTTAATTACTGCTGTAGATTCCTTTTGATTAGCCTGTTCTGTCCCACTGCCCTTGATGTCCTTACACTGGTGACATGCTGTCTGCTGGAAGGATGAAAGCACACACACTTTGTTCTGCTCACTGAACAAATGGAATTGTCTTCTGTCATGTGCATATGCCCTGGAGACTCTGCTTCATACTTTCATGCAAATTTCACCGCTCTTTGTATTAGCAACAGATTAAATGCAATTAGCAAAATTTATGATGGCACAGTTGGTTTTCCTTGGAAGATTAATTAACCAGGCTTGTTTTCTTATGTTTTGCTTGTATTTTTTTTTTTTTTAGCATTTTCGACGAAGAGCTTCACTCTCTTGTCCCTCTGTCATTAACAGAGGTGACTAGTATTCAATACATGTAACAGAGTAAATGTACTTGAGTAGTTGTGTTGCAGAATACGTTTTACTTTTAGTCAGTAACATTTGGCCACAGCTCAGAGAGTAGGAGTCAATTTTACGCATTCAGAACATCAAAGTTAGCAAAATAATAAAATATATTTACAGAAGAACAAAATAG
>JAQQAE010011893.1:0-13399 GCA_029823295.1 Pseudamia nigra | reverse complement strand
TCATAGTCTGTATATATTCATCATAGTCTGTATATATTCATCATAGTCTGTATATATTCATCATAGTCTGTATATATAACTGGACAAAGTGATCATGACGTCTCCCATTAGTTTCTGAGGGGTCGTTTTGAGGTCAATCAGGTTGCCACTTCCTTGAGGCTTTAAGCCAAAAACAGGATGTAACCGTATTAGGATGAACGGCAGTGGGTATTTTTTGAATTTCAGTTCAATTTTAAAACACCTGTAATGCTGTTATCGCATTTTTAAACAGTTCTAAACCAAATTAATTAGAACTAACCAAAATACATTTTATAAAAAAACACTTAATTCTAAAATCTGTCACTCAGACTGTTATAAAATTAGTTTAAGCTCCTAAACGGAACCAGACGGACAAAATGTAACACTGCAGTTTAAAGTGTGTGAACTGTACAATGTGCTCATTAACAGACAGCATCATTTATTAAATTCATGACTGTTCTCCCTCAGCGTGGACCAGGACTCCACTGACGCCTCCACCTCCGGATCCGCCTCCACCAGCGCCTCCTACCATTCCAGGTAAAGCTCATTAAACACGTCGGGCCTAGTCCCGGTCCTTCTGATCCCCTGACCTTTGACCTCTGTGTCCTTAGGCGGAGGGTGGGCAGCAGGAAGAGGAAGTTACCCAGCAACAGCTACAGCCACTGGGCCAATCAGAGTGAGGCAGGGGAGGATCTGGGAGTGGAGGAACCGTCTGGAATCATGGAGGATCAAGAACCCACGGGCCACACCCACATGAAAGTAGACTCCTCCCACTTCCTGCCTGACCCCTCCCAGGTGTCATCTGACTCCTCCCACCTCCACTCCTCCATCTCCTCCTACTTCGGAGTGGCAGGCAGACTGACCAACGGGGAGCGGTACCAGGTGCTGGCTCGCCGTGTCACTCCTCAGGGGACAGTGCAGTACCTGCTGGAGTGGGAGGGGACGACTCCATATTAGGACGTGACCAATCAGAGTCCAGGCGTTCAGTTGGCAGCCCACCTGTCGACTGACGGTGCCGGTTTTAAATAAAGATGCTTTAAAGTGTAGTTTAGGTCATGTTGATGTTGCCTAGCAACAGTGAGCAATACTGACAGGAAGTGATGTCAGGGAAGACACCGCCCACCTGTGACACACCTGTCCTGTGGTGCTCAGGTGAGTTTAGAGACGTCAAAGCTGTCTCTCAGAAATTACATTCATAAATATATAAACAGCTTTTTCTTCTGTGAGGTCAAACCTGAGGAAGAACGTCACAAAACGTCCTATTTTAAAAAAAAAAAAAAAAGAAAAGCTACGCTTTTCACCTGAAAAGAAGAGATTAAATTAATTGCAAAATGTTGGGAGTCTTCAACATTGGAAACTTTTCGTGGGAAGTAATGGGAATTTATTTGAATAAATGGGAATAAACTTGAAATTTACAGATTTGAAGGTTGGCAGGGATTTTAAATGTAGTTGGGGAAAATATATTTTAGCATAATTATGACTTAAACAACCAAATTTTATGCAAATATATTTGAGAATATCTATGCTATTCCTCAATCACATGTAAATAACACACCGCTTACTTCAGGGGGGTTGAGGCCACGCCCCCTACACTCACCCTGCATTCCTATATCACAGGTAGTGATTACTTTCCTCAACTCCCCTGTAAAGTTTCCATTCTGGAACATTTACAAAATTCCTCAGCTTTTGGGTGTTTACCGGAAATGTTCTGCCCCTTTGCAACACGACTCAAAACAATAAGTATTATTGTTGCATCAGTTTGTTTGGTGCTGTTGACAACAGTGATGCAACGGCTCCGTAACGACAGTAAAACAGTGACAGTATTATTGTGCAGATTTCACTTAAACTGATATTATTTTATAAATTGTTACATGATATTTTGTTTCATATCAACTCGCATCTCAGCCGCTCATTGATGTTAGCACTTTTTTTTAATCATCTAGTGAGTGAAAGTACATTTTATCTACGTTTAATCAGTTTATGCAGCTCCTTAAAGCTTCTAAAATCCAATTATCTGAATAATACTCCTTAAAAAGGTGAATGTTAACTTTTATAAACTTGTATGTTGAAATGAATATTGATGTGAATGTAACAAAACTACAAAGTATATGACTATTGAGCCATTAACCCCTGTAATATATCACATTATCAGAAAAAAACAGACTTTATTTATACATAGAGCACTTAGAACAAAGTACAGGGAAAAAGAATCAAATGAGTAAAAAAGAACATTAAAGTATTCATCATTAGAATGAAGTGACATCAGCCACTTCCTGGTGGGCCAGAGTTCACTTCCGGGTCTATCTCTTTTGTAACACGATGTTTTATGTGGCTACCGGGACGCCTGTTTGGCCAAAAAATTTTTCTGTACAGCGAATATTTTGTAGGGGGAAGCGTTCGTACAGCGAGGTACCACTGTATGTGTAAAATCAATGAATCTGTTCCAAGAGCCAAGAAAACTCCCATACATGCAAAAACATACATGCACACTCGTACGTGCACGTAAGGTATCTGGAAAAGAACGTTTATTTATTATTGTTTGGAAAGGAAGTTATGTTAATTATCTGAAAAGGAATGCATGAAATTAGTTCTAAAAATGATTTAGAATGACACGTTACCTTGGAGACAGACAGCTGCAGGTGAAGGAGGCTTGAAGGAGGAGGGAGGGAAGCATGGACTTGATGTACACGTACTAAATGTAAAGAGCAAACTTGATCTTCTCGTAGCTTCTCGGCCAGCTGACGTCAGAGGAAGTTGCGACACATGCTCTCAATCGGAAGACTCGTGAGCAACTTTACTTGCAACCCGATTATTTTTTAATTATTATTATTTTTTTGCACGTGAGCCGGTTCAGAAATTTGCTCCATTTCCTCCTGTTAACCCAAGAAATTCGTAAACCGGGGAATCACTGTACTGTATACACGCACCAAGAAGTTGGAGTACCGGGGAGAAATCCAGGTGTGGCACTTCGATTTCTCGTAATCAGATAGATGCTGTTATCGGATAATGCAAATCAGATTACGCTGTTTACATGGCCACGTAGTAATCTGATTACTCCACAAATCAGATCGTGATGGGAGTTGTCCTCTGCATGGAAACGGGCTCAGTGTTCTGTACATTCATTGGCTTCTGCGTCACGTGACCAGAGGTGTGTCGAGTACCAACAGTACTCAAGTGTGATTGTATTACAATCCTAACGATTCAAGTTAAAGTACTCACAAACATACGTACTTAGGTAAGAGCAAAAAACTGTTCAAGTGTTGAGTAACTTCATTACAGGGAAGTTATTACGACCTGCATTCACACAGGGATTTTGGTCGTTTTTGTTTATACCAGTCATTACTTTGATCATTTTTTAAATTGTTAATATTTGTTGGTTATTTTGTTGTTGAATTACATTGTGAACCAATTTAAATAACGCTGATAACAACGCACTGTCCTTGGCCGAGGTAAAAATGTGGTTCCAGACAGTTCACGCCTGTTTCTCGAGCCAGGTGATCGGTTTTCCTCTTGTCTTTGAATGAAATAAGTCACAAAGACAAAAACAAGTTTACACATTTTTGGAAACGAATAATTATTTAAATACATCTTAATGTAATGATGTTCAGTCTGTAACGGTTAGTTCTGTGTAGGAGTGTAATTTCTGAGAGACGTGTTGAAGCTGATGACACATTCAGCCAAAGAGTGTCCTTTGTTGTCCTGCCCCCCCCCCATCCCGCCGCTGTCGGACAGCAGCTCTGACTCTGATTGGTCACATCATTCCTCAGCTTTTTTGTTGCACATTCGGTATCTATGCAAACATCGACGATCCATTTAGCTCCAAGCTAACGACGCCCATTGGCGTGAATGAGGAATGCTAGCAGTGTCTGCCGGACGTTAAACTTCCACTCTGTCACTTTAAACCTGCAGCTCCGCAGAGTTAATGATGCGTTCCATTTGCACTCGGAAATCCAAGTCTCCAACTCGATCGGAATTCCAACCCCACCGACCCCGACTTTACAAATCAACATGGCCGCCGCCGGAAACGACTGAATGAACGCTGCTGATTTTACCGGTCACACATATAGTCCTGAACATCCTGGAAAACCTGGAAAATTATTCACCAATTTTGCAGTCAAGTGAAACGTATGGAAAGTGAGGGGAAAATGTCGAAAGTCCTGGAAAAGCTTAAGTTGTCCTGGAAAAATTATTTTGCTTGTTTTGGTGTTTATTTTGTTCACTTTTATTAACTTGCGTGACTATTTTGATAATTTTTGTCATTTTGTTGCTTTTTTTTCAATAAATTTCGGTGTTATTGATCTTTAGCTTATTTGAATATTCTGCTCATTTTGTTTCATACATAGTTATTTTTGGATTTTAGACTCTTCAGATCCCATACCCCTCCCTCTGTCCATACGGAAACCAAACGACGGCCGTATTCTTTGTTTTAAAAATGGTTTTCTGTAAAGACGGCATTGTCTCAGGACATGCGCGTCCACGTGGAAATGCTGAAAACGCTGTAGTACACGTCTGGCTTGCAGCGTTGCCGTGAGGCTGCCACAGAAATGCACCAAAAGAGAGGAAGACGTGGAGCTAATGTAAACCGCTAAGAACGTGTGTCGCACGCTGGTCTGCGTGTCCACTTGTTACTCATTGTGGTCGTACAGGAGCAGAACATTTAGCTGTTAGCGCCGTAACTAGCTCAGTCGCTTGTGCAGCACAAACACAACCCTGTAAGCCGCCGTCGAGTTAGCATCCAGTCTCCGGATTCAGAGCACGTTCATAAACACAAGGGTGCATTTTTAGGTTTGTTCACTCTGGGACCTGTTTTCAAAGAGTAGTGTTTCAGCGATCTGCCCCCACCGCCCCCAAAAAAACCGGTAGCCCACAGGAAGACAGTCACAAGGGTTTTCTGAATCACTCTTAGTCTGACCTGTCACCTAGGACCAATTTGTAAAATACCGCGTACAGATGTTATCACGTAACAAATGACCCGGCTTCGTGTTACACGTCGATGCTTTTTCGTCTTCGTAGCTAGAACGTGACCAGCTCGCTCGCTCAGAGTTCCGAGGTAAATGGAACGCACCATGAGGAAAAAAACACTAGAGTTGACGGCCCCGCTCCTTTAGTGCCAAATCCGGCCGCCATCTTACGACTGGAAATGTGGAGCTGTACGATGGTTAGTAGAACAGTGAAAGAATTAAACATGTTGCTCATATAGTAGACGTTCACAACTGCATCCAAGACGAGTTTGACAGATGCCGTTTGCACTCGAACACACCTTATAAGTGGGCGACAGCCTCCGTTTGACACATTCATACAGTCGTAAGGTGGCGTCCGTGTTGCCGTGACTGACCAATGGCGTGTTTCCTCTGGTGTTTCTTCTAGCTCTACGTGCGGCTCCTGCCTCCTCGCTGCCACGGCAACCACACTCTCCTCCCATTGGCTCAGGCCATGGTTGTTTTTATCATATGACTGTATGTTTGCTTCTGTCTGTTGAGCTGGCCAATCGGCCGCCAGCATCCTGTGTGGGAATAAAAGACTGTTTGACCTCTGACCCTGCTAAGTGTCCCTGTGTGTTTTGTACGGCAGGCTGATAATCTGATAACGGTATTAGAAAGTGTTAGAGGACACGTGGACAGACAGACAGACAGGAGACGGACAGACAGGTGGACGGGTGAGAAGTGAGGGACAGAAGCAAGGAAGCAAAGACTACAGGGACGTTCTACCCGTTTACCTGAGTGAGTACCACACAGGTCCTGGAAATGCTTTAAACAGGTGCATCTACAGGTCCTGGAAATGCTTTAAATAGGGGCATCTACAGGTCCTGGAAATGCTTTAAATAGGGGCATCTACAGGTCCTGGAAATGCTTTAAACAGGGGTATCTACAGGTCCTGGAAATGCATTAAAAGGTGTATCTGCAGATCCTGGAAATGCTTTCACCTATGACATTTTCAGATCCTGGAAATGCATTAAACTATGGCATCTACAGGTCCTGGAAATGCATTAAACTATGGCATTTAAAGGTCCTGGAAATACTTTGAAATATGTTCAATCAGGACATCTGTGGGTCTTGAACAAGTCTTGAGTTTGGACAGATGGCCGCCCACCCTAAGCCGCTGGTTCTGCTGGAGGTTTTTTTTTCCATTAGAGGACGTGGTTCCTCCTCTCGTCTCGCTCTCTGAGGTTCTGTTGGGTTTGCTCGGTATCGTCTTGAGGTCTCGGCCTTGAATTGTGAAGACCCTAGAGCAGGGGTGGGCAACGAGGGCCGATGTCCTGCTTGTTTTCCAACTGCCTCTTCCCTACCCATCGTCTCTGCTCCACCCACTGCATCTTTCAACTTCTGATTGACTGAACACACCTGGTCCAGGTCATCAACAGTGAAAAGGGCAGAGAGAGCTGGAAAACATGCAGAGACACTGGCCCTCAGGACCTGGAATTGCCCACCCCTGCCCTAGAGATAATCTTGGATTATGATTACTGCTGTGCATATACAACTGAATTGAATAGTCATAAAGTCTTAAATGTAAGTTGCAGGTCCTAATGTTTGTCTTTTTGGACTGAACTCATATGTTTTTTGCCAAAAATTTTGAGTTCTTTGTCAGTTCTAAGATGTTTTGGTCATTTTTGTTGATAATTTTCTTCATTTTGTGTGTTTTGTTGATTAATTTTAAGTTTTGCTGAAAATGAATTGAAGAAAATGAACAAAAATGACCAAAATAACAGTGACATAAACTGAATTCTTCTGATATGTGGAATATAAGACAGAATGCACGACTTAAAGACAAAAATATTGTAAAAGTTACAAAAAGACAAAAATGACATAACATACAGAAACTATTTTTCTCTGTTTTCCTGATTTAAATCAAACAAATTCAAACTGAATTCGTAACATGATGGAGACAAAAGGAAAATGCTCATTTTTAAAAAATAAATTAATGTTTAAATGTAATGTAGAATAAACAGAATAATGCTAATTAATCATTGGTGTTTCAAAGTAAAACTACACGAATGATCTGTTTTAATGTTGTGACTAGTACTTTGTAATAATCACCATGAATCTGGGCTGAAAAATGAACCACTAAATAATAATGAACAAATGAAAGCATAAATAATCAAGAAACGTACAAAAACGAAGAACATCACAACAACAGAACAAACAAAACCAAATGGAAAGAACCAGAACGTCGGAACACATTCATCAAGAAAACAAACTGTTTTTAATCCCTTGATCTTTTTGCAGATTGTATGAATCTTTCACTGATTTTTATAAACTGCAGAAGATGAAATCTGCTAATACGTTGACATTTTCCTCTGATAAACCTCCTTTTCCCAGATGCTCTGTTCATCTCAGTCATGTGACTCTGGACGTGGTTGAAATCACAACACTGTCGGTTTTGTATCCGGGGTGTAGGGTCACGAAACGCATCATCAAATACTCCTCCGTGTTTACGCCGGGCAGACTCCGCCTCCCTGGGATGCTCTGTTTATACCTGGTCATGTGACTCACCTGTTCACGCTGAACCTCATGTCACATGATCCACCAGGTGGGTTTTAAACATTTCATGACTTTTCAAGGCCTTTGATGCCACTATTTTTTTTGTTGTCTTTTAAATGTCAAATTCAAAATGGGCATGTAAATTTCAAGAAAACAATGAAATCTCCCTGCTTTAATATTGATCATAAGTGTGCACCCCCCTGGCAGAATTTGAAATATTGTCAGGTTTTTCAGCAAATTTGATTGGTCATGCAAAAACATGTATTTCTTCCAGGGTCAGTATCGGTGAAGCCATTTATCGTCATACATAGTGTTTGGACTTTTTGAATCTTAATAAGTGAAACCATCCAAGTGACCCTGAGTTTATGTACTCTTGCAGTTTTATATTGCTAAAATACACACTTATTAAAATAGTCACTTATTTTGAGTGAGGTGGTTGAGAATTATGGCTGTCAGGGCAGGTCATTTTAGTGAAATATTATAATTGTACTTTAGTTACTATTTCATAATGACTAAAACAATTTTAAATCAACTATGCCATGTGTCTGGTTTTTTTTGTATCAAGGACAAATAGTGCTTGTTGTTTCAAATACTGTGGCTTTAATTTATATGAATAACTAGAAACCCTACAGAGGCAAAGTCCAGTAACAGCAAACAGTGAAAGTGAGGTAAAATTGTGTTTCAAATTCTTAAAAATGTTTTGCTCATTGTGATAATTTTTCTTTTTGTTCATTTTTCTTCATTTTGGTTTATTCTCTTGATTGTTTTGTTCATTTTCTTATTTTCAAAGTTTTCTTCTGATTTTCTTCACTTCTTTTGATTTTACTATTTACTACCTTTTGCTTCTTATGTAGATCCTTTTTTGTGATTATTTTGTTCATTTTAAGTCAAGGTGGTCACTGACTTACTGTGAGACAAAAACTGGGGCGTGGAAGGAGTTCGGTGAGGCCATGAAGAACGACTTCCCGACGGCCTCATTGAAGTTTATCTACTTATAGTACGATTTTAATCCCTTGCAAGAAATTCATTTGTGCTGCCGCAATAACTGCACACAGTGCATTTTTTGGAAGTTCTGTTCCACCCTCCAGCAGCTCAGGACGGGGATGTAGTGCACGGTGGAGACGGGGCGGGGCATCGAGGGGGTCCGGTTTGGTGACCTCAGGTTTGGGTCTCTGCTTTTCTCAGATGAAGTGGTTCTGTTGGCTTCATCAGGCCATGACCTGCAGCTCTCACTGGAGCCACATGTGAAGTGGTCCTCAGCCGGAAAAGGGTGGAGTGCTCCCTCGGGGTCAGGGGTGAGGTCCTGCCTCAATTGGAGGAGTTCAAGTATCTTGGGGTCTTGTTCATGAGTGAGGGAGGAATGGAGCTGGATATCAACAGGTGGAACAGGTCATCCGGGAGGGGCTCAGAGTAGAGCTGCTGCTCCTCCACATCCAGAGGAGCCAGATACTGTATGGTGGCTTGGGCATCTGGTCCGGATGCCTCCGTGGTGAGGTGTTCCAGGCACACCCCACTGGGAGGAGACCCCAGGGAAGACGGAAGATGAGCAGTTAAAGATAGATGGATTATTGTATTTTGCTTTGCTTTTAGCCTAAATTTTGTAATTAGAATAAATTTAATGTCATCTTGTTACTGTCTCTTTGCCTTTGTAGGGTAGCGTAGTGGACACCAGGTCTTAAAGGGTCAAAGGTACCTGTCCACACATGGTCGAGGCAACAGAAGAAAGACTTTGCTACCCCTATGCCACAGAACAGCCCACTTACAATCAGGCTAACCAGCACCTGTCTGTACAGGCAGGAATTCTGCTGGGGGTGTAAACTTATGAGCATAACTGCATGTTGCAGGGTTTCTATGGGGCTTTAAAAATTCTAAAATATGAAATTCAACATTTTAGGCCTTAACAGTAGGTCTTACATTTCAATCATAATGATCTTAAAAAGGTCTTACATTCTTTAATTTGATTTGGTGAAAGCTGCAGAAACCTCTTTGTGCTCGATCTTCATCTGCTCTAGTGATTTATGTTTTGCACAGTGACTGAACCTTTTTGGAAACAGGTGGTGTTATGATTACCCAGGATCCTACTGTGTGTTTGTGCGCAGTGTCCTGTCGTCATGGAGGAGTTGGTGAAACACCTGTCCAGGTGTCAGCACCTGGGCTGGATGAAGGTGATCGGTGAGTTCATCTGAGCTGTTCAGTACATCCACGTGTTTGAATAAAGTTATGGACCATTTGAATCATCTGTCCAGGTGTGACCTGACCAGTGACCTTCAGGATTTTTTCTAATAGAGGGAGAAACCTCAGAAACACTAGGGTGATGCTGTGATCAGCAACCGAAACGCATCACTCCAATTTCAATATACAGGTTTCAAATGCCACCTGCTAATCACATCTGCCCAGGAGGTTCTGTTTCTGTCAGTGTTCACCATTGTGAGATGGGACCAAATTCAACATTTACTGTATTTTTTGTAACGCCACGAATAACACCCAGAAAATGTAACCAAAATCAGGATAACACCATAATAGATTCTATCAAAAATGCAATGTCTGGCATCGCGGCTGTGCAGCGACAAATCTACGGCGACTGTGTGATGTGTTCATGTCAATATGAACCGAAGTCTGTGAGGAATGTTTCAGACCCTTGTTGTATCTATGGCACAAAGAATAAAGACGTCCTGTGACTCGTGAGCTGTACCTAATAAAGTGGCCGGTTAGTGTATTTCATTAAAGAAATCTATACTAAAGAATCCTGTTAAGTTGTTTTAACATACTGTTTTTGCCCTACAGTAGTTTTCAAAAGCGTCTGTATATTTTTGCACATATTTGTGGCTCCTTTGAACTAACATCGCTGCAGTGTTTACTCAGTGAAAGCTTCGTCATGCTCTCTTCACATCGTTGTTCTTCAGTCTGTCTGTCCCAGTGTGCTGTCTATAATCAGTGCTTCACTGGAGTCTGGTCAAGTCCCCGTCTATTTTAAGATTACTGTGATCCATCCTCTCCTTAAAAATCCAGCCTCCTCCTTCTCTTCCTAACAGCTACACACTGGTCTCAAAATGACCTTTTATTGCCAAGCTTTTGGATAAAGTGGTTGCTCAGCGGCTCACTGCTGTGTTAGATTAACACAGTATTTTTAATCATTTTCAATCCGGCTTTCGTAGAGCCCGTTCCACTGAAACAGCGCTGCTTAGAGCCTCCAATGACTTTTTTGATTTTGGTTTGCTGATTTTGGACCTGACTTCTGCATTTGACACTGGGTGGGCACACCTGGGTCAGCGTGGACCGGTTCTTCTCATATCTGTCCCAAACAATCTTTTTCTGTGGCCAGTTCTCAGTTCAGTTCCTCTTGCACTGGTCTCTCCTGTGGTGTCCCACAAGGCTCTGTTTTAGTCCTGCTATTGTTTTTGTCATACTTACTCCCTCTTCAGCACATTATGAACATTTTCAAGGACACCTCTTATCACTGCTGTGCAGATGATATTCAATTTTGCATTTCTTTTGAGCCCCAAGATGTTTCCAAGCTGCAGTTTTTTACAGTATAGGTAATTGGACACAGTTAAAAGTTGGATGGCAGACAGTTTTCTCCAGCTTAATAATCATAAAACAGAAGTCCTTGTATTTGCCCCAGACAGATTTGTCCCCATGGTAATGGATAATCTTGGTTCCCCGGCTTCCCTTGCCAAATCCACTATCAGGAATCTCAAGGTGACTTTCGATTCAGTCTTTACTTTGGACACTCATATTGGTCTTGTTTTTGTCTTCTTAGACTTCTTGGGGCTATTTTGTCTCCTTCCATCTGTATGCTGACGACTGTCAAATATATTTCCCTCTCAAGTGTACAGATGCATCCTCTATTCAGCCTCTCCTTGGCTGTCCTGCTGACATCAGGAGTGGGATGGCTCTAAATTTTTTGAATTTCAATGAGACTTCCATGATGGAAGAAAAACCACACGCCTTGGATACTATGACCTGGACGACTGAGAATCTTCACAGAATTTCAATGAGAGAAAGATGGAAGTGATTGTCTTTCGACCTAGTAGGTCCAGCAGTATTCCCGATGCTGACCTTTCCTCGCTGGCCCCCTATGGGAAGCCTGTCATCACCACTTTACGGGTTAAAATGGATGCTGCTTTAAAACTTGATAAGCATGAATAGTGCAATCCTGTTTTTTCCATCTCAGGTGCCTGTCAAAAGTGAAGCCCTTACTGTCAAAATGGAATCTAGAAACAGTAATCCATGCTTTTATAACCTCCCGTCTGGATTACTGTAATTCACACTGACTGGAATTAGTCAGGCTTCTGTGTCTAGGCTCGAGCTAGGCCAGAATGCTGCAGCCAGATTTTTAACAGGTGCTAAGAAGCGACAGCACATCAATCCAATTTTAGCCTCCCTCCATTGGCTTCCAGTTCATTTACGAATCAATTTTAAAATTCTTTTATTTGTTTTTAAGTCTTTAAATGGCCATGCCCCTTTTTAATCTGTCTGATCTGCTTCACTTTTACACCCAATCTCGTTCCCTCAGAAGACCTGGTCTTCAGTTCAGGATCCTGAACTCTGGAATGAGCTCCCTCTGCACATCAGACAATCTCCTTCAGCTGCTGCTTTTAAATCTCGCTTAAAAACACTTTTATTTCCAGGCCTTTGAACCAGAGTGACACAGCGACAATGTTTCTATTCATTTTATTCTGTTTTTTAGCTGTTTGTTTTTCTTAATCCCCCTGTTTTTATCCATCTTTGTATATTTTTATGGTCTTGTTTTTATTTCTGCCCTGTGTTTGTCTTTATTTTATTGTTCAGCACTTTGTTGCTTCTTAAAGTGCTTTATAAATAAAGATGATATCCTATGGTAGAAATATTGTCAAGTTGAGTTCTGTTGTGTCAGGGTCTGAAATAGAGATTGTTATTCATGCATTTATTTCTTCACGATTGGATTATTGTAACTGTCAGTTCACTTGTCTCGGTAAAACCTCTTTGGATCGTCTGCAGCTCGTCCAGAACGCTGCTGCGAGGCTCCTGGCGAAGTCTCGCAAAGGCGCCTGTGTCACCCAGCTTTTAATTTCATTGCATTGGCTCCTCATCCATTCCAGAGTCCAGTTTAAGATCCCGGTTTTGACTTTCAGAGTCCGACATGGACAAGCACCGTCCTACACTGCCTGGCTGAAAAAAATTTGACACCAAAAAAATATTTTCATTGCAAGGTCATTTGAAGGAATCTGAAACATAAACAAAATAACACAGTCTCACATTCAGAGGCAGAGACTTTTAGAACCTCTCATCTGATCCTGTGTATTACAGTTCACTATTTCCAGGCTTTGAAAACGCTCCTTGAAAAGCATCCAGCGATTCCGAGATGTTAACCACTCTTCGATTTAATTCCCATTCTGCGCCTCCAGAGCTCTCCCCAACTGCTCAATGTGGAGACAAAGCTTCGCCCGGTCTGCATTTTGAACAGCCTTGTCCGTCTTCTTTTGTAGTCGAGACAGAAAAACTCTTGAGCCAATCAGCAGAAATCCTGTGATCATAAATCCAAATAGGTAGATGTCCTCAGCATCTTCAATCGAAAGATAACAAAGACACATGAGCTTCCAACTGTCCCACGCGTCCCTCACATACCCTGCGGCCACTGTGCCCGGTGGACACTCGGGTTCCCTCGGACCCGTCTTTCTGTCTGAAGAGATGGTGTCAATTGCATTTAAAGTCCAGCTGATCAATTCCATGGTCCGAGAGACGAAGCAGACACAGACAAAACACAGCAAGCGAGGATCGAGTGGGGAGGGAGGGATTAGAAAACGCGTCCGTTCTCTCTGAAGGCCGGAAGAAGAGGTTTCTGCAGTGTCACAAGATTTATTTTCATCCAGTGTTGCATTAATTTTTCACCAAGATCTTGCACTGATGATGGTAGAGTCTGA
>JAQQAE010011892.1:0-13399 GCA_029823295.1 Pseudamia nigra | reverse complement strand
ATCCCCAACATAAACCCACAAGTCCCCATAATGCCGGGTGGCTCCCCCTAGCGGCACCCCACAGCCGCTACAATATCATAAAAATATAAATAATAGAAAAAATAAGGATGTTTATGGAAAGGAACTAACCTCTCCTGCATGGGACATGGACAAAAGTGGAGAGGTTTGGGGAAAACAAAATATATACAGTGAAGCAATAAAGAAAAAATAACAGAGGGGCTTAAAGCATTAACAGAAACAACAAGGAGAGTTTGGAGGTCCTTGTAGTCAGGTGAAAATAATTTAAATGGAACTTTTAAACAAGTATCCAACCATCCATCATATTCCGCTTATCCTGAGCAGACAAGCCCAGACTTCCCTCTCTGCAGCCACCTCCTATAGCTCCTCTGAGGGCACCCCCCAGGTGTTCCCAGGTCAGCCAAGTGACTTAGTCCTTTCAGCATGTCTTGGGTCTGCCCCAGGGTCTCCTCCCTGTTGGAGCTACTATAGTTTTGACAACAGGGGATTGAACCACCCAGGCCCCACCTTCGGCTGCCACCTAAAATACACAGCACCAGACCCTCATGACCCTCATGACCCTTCCTGTAGGTGGGGGGCCCACAGGAAGGCATAGTCGTAAGGGTCTTCTGAATCGCTCTTAGTCTGACCTGTCACCAAGGACCAATTTGCCTTTGGGGACCCTACCAGGGGTGAATTGGACAACATAGCTCCTACGATCACTCAGGCACACAAACCCCTCCACCACAATAAGGTGGAAATTCAAGGAGGGGCTATTAAAAAGCTAATTTTGTGTAACTATACACATTCAAAATGGACCAGTTACATCAGTATCCATAATTTTTCGATGGACACAGGAGACATCAGATTTCTGAGCAACATCTAGATACGGTTGTGATTATTATTTGGTTAAGTTTTAGTATATTAACAACTGGCGAGTGAAAACAGGGTCGGGGGTTTGAACATAACATACTGTTGGAAGAAAACACAAATGAAGGCTGAAATGGGACACAAATCTTGGCATCTTCCTATAAAATGAATGTGCTGCTGCATCTGTCCCAACTGCTCTGGGTGTTAAAACAGATGCCAGGCAGTGGTATGTGATGACTTGTGGGAGTGAGAAGGGACTCAAAGAGGACAGGTAAACACTTGAAGAATCAGCGGGTTGTCCAAACTCCATGAGGACATGTGAAGTCAGCAGCTTTAATGATTGCAGCAAAACAGATTTTTCAGTCAGTTTTTATGAGTGTTGCCTCCTGAGTTTCACTTTTCATTCATCAGTCTTTTGGAGGGGTGGGCTGGGACTGTTGGAGGTGGGGTGGTGGTGGTTGGTAATCATAAACCATGTCAGGATAAATACACGAGTGCATTCACTTTGCAAATGAGGCGCCTCTCTTGCTGTCTCTTTCTGTGCTAATGTTTGCTCGGCCTGGCTGATTGATGACATGCTGATCTGCAGCCTCTCATCAGTCTGAATATGAGGAGCTTCACATTCTGACCACAGCAAATAAAGTAAATAAAGCACAGCCGAGCTGTCACTTCTGCTCTGATAGCGTCGTTCAATATGCCGGAGGGGGAGGAGGAGAGTAATTTCAGCTCATTTCAGCTGGAGGAGCTTCACTTCCAAAATGAAAAAGTACTAACATCAGTGAACACTTGAGTAAAACCAAAGAAGGATGATTCTGCTGCACTCAGTGGCCCACTTCCCTGTACTGTAAAACAACTATGCCTATAGAATCCTCCTGCTGCTGCCTGTGTATTTTAACACTTCTAGATACTGCTCTAAAATCCAAATATGATATGGTTCAGTCTGTTAATTGCTGCTTGATTTATTTTCTTTTACAATTTCAAAGTGTCTTGTAAACTTGCTGGATGCTGTATCTCTGGTAATACAATGTGTAAAAGTTTATTTTTTAACCGTGGAGGTTTCTGTCCTCCCTGCGCTCGCCTTAGGACACCTGTGTTACAGTTTGACATGTGTACCGCCCCTGTCAAACTCCCCACCTGCCACTGTCCCTGAAGCGGGTCGCGGGCAGTCGCACGCTTGACACCAGAATCGAGAGCCCGATCAGGGCCCACCTCCCCACCTCACCGAGTAAGCGATGCACAAATGTGTCGCCGCCAACACGTTCGATGTTAAAGGGTTAAGATTGGCGCTATACAAATAAAATTGAATTGAATAAAAGTATTGCAAAAAATACCTATGTAGTAACTATGTAATAAAGAACAAATTCTAGCTTCATGCAGTGTGTTTGAACAGGTTATTTATCTGTAGGTAACAACAATGCAAAGTGCACAATTATTGTCACCAATAAAGTGACACCACATCATTTTGTTGCTGATTTTGTTCATTTTTTTGTTTGTTTTTGTTTGCTTTGCTTGTTTTGACCTGTTGACACATTTTTGGTGCACTTTTTTTTAAATTTGTTGCTTATTTTATTCATTTTTGTTCATTTTGTTGCTTGTTTTCTTCATTTTTGTTTGTGTAAAAATGACATTTACTAATCAAGCTGTGTAGTAAATGTATCTCAGGGGTCTCAAACTGGTGCAGTGGAGAACCGAGACCCTGCAGGTTTTCTCTCCAAGCAGTCTCCAAGACGCAGAATTTCCTGATGAGCCCCTCCTCCCTGATTGCATAGAGAACTGGTTTCTGGTGACTGGTTGGATAGAAAACTTGCAGTGTCTCGGCCCTCCATGACACGAGTTTGAGACCCCGATGCATCTGAATAGAAGTTTTTTTTTTCATGTCAAATGTAACTAAGAGTAAAAAGTATTGTGAAAAACATCTACTTTCAGAAGTACATTATTTAAAAAAGCTACTCAAGTACATGTACAGGAGTAAATGAACTTGAGTATTACTCACCTCTGTTCACAAGGCAGCAAAATGTAGACAAAGAAAGGGCACAGCCAAATTTAACATTGGTTGTGCCATTTCATACCACTGAAGTAAAAGGAATCAAAACAATCACATATTTGAGAAAGGAAAGAAAATGCCCTTTAACATTCACAATAGTGTACTTCAGAGGTTTTATTGTATTTTCAATCAAAGTTTCTTGACCTTCTACATCATCTTCTGGTTTGGTAATGCTACTGAGGCTCAGAAAAAAACACTGTTATAGAAATCTGAAAGAACAGGTAGAAAACTGTTGGCAGTACTTCACTAAGTATGAAATGCATGTACAGGGACAGACTGATTTATTTAAGGCAAATAACACTGGAGCTGAGAGGAGGAACCCTGTCTGTTCATTACATTGAAGGCAAAGGTTTATTGCCTTCACAAGAGTGTGCGGCCTTGAATTTGTAATCTTGTTTGTATCAAAAAGCCAAAACTACACCAATCACTGGGGAACTTCATGTCATTGTGGTGACACACACAGTGCCCATAACATTAAGCTGATTTTTGACGAATAAGTCTGTTTTAGAGTTAGGTTTAGAGTTTGGGCTTAGATATTTTGTTAGGCCCTATCTTCCCATGGCTCTGTACTCCCACACAAGAATTATTTTTGGTCTCTGTGCATATCTGGAAGCAGGATTATGAAAAAATTACTGCTCCAATTTGAACCATCCTTCCAAGCTCGGGTCATTAGAGAATATGCTAATGAGCTAATACCAACATCCTGTGCAAGACCCTTCACACTACTGCCTACCTCATACAATGATGACAGAAACGCAAACGTTGCCCAGATGGACAAGGTCTGCATCAGGTGCTGGGAACCAGAAAAATGGGCTACTGGAACAAGATGGAAATGCGTGAGAATGCAAGAACATGGCTCTGTTGGAATGCTACTACTCCAGTAACCCTAGTCAGAGGGGCTACCCGCAAAGAATGTGGGAGATATAAAATATAATATATTTTATGGCTGTCTGGGCTGTGCAAATGAGTTAATCCAGATCAATTCATTGCATAATTAATTAGATTAAAACTTTTAATTCATTAATGTAATTAATGCACAATAACTCATTCATCAAAGAAAAAAGAAATCTTATGTTAAATTTGACTCACGTCACTGCCAACTTTAGTATTTACTGCTTCTATGTCAATTTAAATGTAAAAGTATGTCTTTACACGTTTTGAAACAAATTACATTAGTTACTGTGAAGGCAGTGAACCAAGTTTAAAAAAGCAAAAACATCTCAGCAGAACATCACAGAGGTTCTGTTAAGTTCTACAAGGCAGGTGTAATTTCCTTTAGTTACACAAGTTTAAATTAGAAAAAGTATATACATATACCACTTATTTTACATTAAAATATATATTTTTATGTAAAATAAGTCATTTTAGTTGAGTGTCTATATCACCGCGGGTGGTCTCATCCTTCCAAGCTCGGGTCCTGCGCAGTATCTTTGCTGTTCCTAGAACTGCACTTTTCTGGACTGAGATGTCGGATGTTTTTCCTGGGATCTGTTGTAGCCACTCCTCCAGTTTATATACATATATATATACATATATATATATATATATCAGATGAAGGATTTTAATACATTTTAACCCATTTTGACCCACCCCAGTTTGTTGCCAGCTCACTTAGGGCTCAGCTTCACTTTGTCCATCATCGATATTTACTTTCAGTATGCTTTTTTACACTCTGCTTAATACAAATGTATGAACTTTATGTTTATTTGCTATGTCTGTTAAAACAACATTCAACTTAAAGGAGTAGGTTTGAGTTCATATGGTTTTGTGACTGAGATGGGACAATATCAGTGGCTTGCATCTTCTCCTAGATGCATTGTTGGTGATGATTCTGCCAGCATTAATTCACTAAAACAGATGAAAAAAAACTTACATGTGTTCACATGGCTTTAAATGTTCACTGTGGAAGATTTGTATATGCCTCAGTACTCAGTGGAAGTTTGTACTGCGGTCTGTGTTGTACTAAGAACTCCCTTTCCAATCTAATGTAAGTAGTGTCTGATCTGTGTGTAAATCAGTCTCCCCAAAGGGACAAATAATGATTGTACTGAAGACAATTTATGTTGGTTTGTCCTTTAATTTGGCTGTGAGTAAGTCCATTTAGTAACTTTGATTGATGAAGTTTCATGTTATAGTGTTCTAAATATTTAACAGATAACCCTCAGGTGGGGTGTTAAAAGCCCACTGTTGTGTTTTAAACTCTCCAGAATCACCAGGCTTGTGATGCTGCAGGGCTCTACAGTTACTGTGAGTCTACGCCGCATTTTTCTGCAGCAGGTGTATCCAATCATGAGCAGACACTCAAACATCCTGACACTTGCTCTGCTCTCAGGTGCTTTCTTTGGTCTTTCCTCATTCTTCAGCCTCTGGGCTCAGATGTGAGCCATTCGGCATTCCCCTTTTGTTTTGATGCGTTTCAAGTTTTTCGGCTCGCCTCAGCCTGCAGGTGAAGTGTCGGGCCCTGCTTTCTTTTTACAGTGCCATCAGCATTACATGAGATGTGTTTGGGAAGTGTGGGATTTTTCAGCCTTGTGTTTCTGTTTCACCTCCAAGCCTGAACTGCCGCTTCACAAATTATTCATGCAGTGTCACGTCAAGGAGCTGCTGCAGCATCCGCCTGCGGGGACAGCCTCAGCGTGTATGTGAAGTGTGTGTGTGTGTGTGTGTGAGAGTGTATCATGTATATTATGCAAGCTGGGGTATTGTGTGAGATCGTGTGTTATGCAAGCATGTGTGTGTGCTGTAATTCCCACTCCAAATCAAAGTCTGTGACAGCTGCCTTAATGCCAGCTGCCTCTCAGGTGATGAAGGGCCTCGCTGCTCGTCGCCACGGATACCTCCATCACGCCAAATCCCACCCCCCACCCCCCTCCGTTGATGGGGAATCAATCACTCTGTCCGCTCGCTGCTCTGTATCCCTGACACTGGCATGTATAATTAAAGTTTATTCCCCCAGACCTCCCAGCTCAGCTCCTTCTGCAGCGTCCTGCGACAGCCTGCCAGCACAGCACAAGACAAATACCAAATGGGCTTCATATTTCTCAAATCAGAGTGGAAGTTGTGAAATCAATGGCGGTTGTGGACTCCGACTGGTCAGTGATGTGAGAAGATCAGATCCCTCCCCACAGAGGTAAAGAAGCCCAGTAACAATATTTACTGGGATTTTTTTCAAAATGACAAGCATTTCAATGAGGACTGGTGTGTTATATGCCATCGGGTAAACAAAAGTGGAGTTTTTGGAGCTGATCTAGAATTCTTTTTCAGGTTTCAGAGGCTTTGAGAAGTTTTGATTGCTTGAACTTGGAGATGGGGTGCACAGATATTTTATGTAAGTAAAACAACAATATATTGGTGTGAAAACCGCGTGTTATAAACATAAAAAAAGTAAGAAAAAGGTTAATAAAAGATGGGACTTAAGTAAAACTAAACCTGGCTTAGACAAGTGTCTGAAATCTATTTAAAGGGGAAAAGGCTGAAATGGCACAGAAATAAAAAAAACCTTGCATTAGAAAGGCACTTGTGATGTATTTATTGCATTTAGAGGAAGAAAATGAAGCTGGGATGGGGCAAAAATAAAGAAGAAATTAGAAAGTGATTGGAAATACAGGAACCACTTTCTAGTTTTTTAGTTAAGTAGAAGTACAAATACTTGTGAAAAAAATACTGATTCAACATCTACTCATGTACAAATGCACTAGGTCTGAATTGCACCTGAAGAGTAAAAATTATTACTCCTGTGTCTCCCTCAAGGACATTTGTACCAACTGTTTTTGTGCAAAGTGATCTAATTCATTCAATGTAAACTCTATTAAACCAGTCATGTTTAAGTAAAATAAAAAACCTAAATGCTGAAAGTATGGAACTGAGAATAACTTTTTAGTGTCAGCATCGCATGATAATGATCAACACAGGAGCACGTTTCACCACATTTATGGGTCACAGAAACTGTTCAGTCTCAGCAGAAACTGTTTTTTGAAGTTCCTGGAATTAATGTGTGCCCTCATGGGTGTAAGAATCAGTCCTGCAGTGCTGAAAAGCCTCTCATAGGTGGCTACGGCAGGTGGTGAGGTGTTGAGCTTCAGAGATATACGGCACACTGCTGGGAAAGATTTTAGGACATCCATGGTATCAGGTGGGCAGGCCTGGTTGCACTGTAGCTGCTTGGTGTTTTCTCACATATTGCAATGTTGAATTGAGGATAAGAAGTCATTCACCTCTGAAGAATGTGATAAGCCATGTGGATGGACTGACAGTTTGTCCTTCAGATGGCTTTGAAACCTTGTATTACCCCTAACCTGAATCAAACCTTACAAAATCAAAGAAGGGTTACAACATTTTCTCACATAAACATTAACTTTAAAATACCTAAAAAAGATAAGAGAATTAAATTGCAGTATTTTAATTCAAAGATTTGGATTGAATGAGCTTTGAAACATTACTCTAAGCAACATCATCTTCAATAATAGTAAAGCATCAGGCTAAGAAATGGTACAACTCTTTTGAAGTTGTAAGATGTTGTCCTTACTCACCCAGCATGTCCTAACTTGGACATAAGAATGGCAGCAACAGTGTTCTGGAGCGAAGAGCATTTGTCCAGAACAAGTGTTGCCTGAGGAACATCCACCAAATTTCTATTCAACTTTCAGGACATTTCAAGGTGGTTGTGTTTGTGGTACATTGCAATTGTAGTCAGAAATCGGAATTTCCAAATTCCTATTTGGAGATTCCAACTGTAATGCCCTCTCAAGCAATACCATGCACATAGTGCCATTATTTTTTTATACATTGCAAAATTTCACATACAGTTCTTATCACAAAGAATACATGTGTTTGGTAGTTGTCTATGCTCCGAATGAGCTGGCTTTACTGCACACATCCATGTTTTTCTGACTTTGTAGTTGGACCACGATCAGCTCAGAGTTTATGTCACCCCCAGTTTTGACTCCGGGTTCCGAGGTAAACGTAACATACCATTAGTCTTGAGAATTATTAGTAGAGGTATTACTGTACCATACAGTATGTACAATAGCATCTAAATGTAGAACACTGACTGCCTTTGTGAGTAAACATGGTCATCATATTATTGGCGAGGCCCACAACTGGTTGACAGGAGACCAGGGTTCACATCCACATGCTTTGTTTTTGAATGCTAGAAACATGATCCACACCCCCATGGGTTTTCATAGAAATATGTCGTTAGAAAATGCACATAGCCTGGGGTCATAATTGATGGTAAGAACAAATGACTTATTCTTATGTGGGTTGATGACTTTCTAGATAAGGTATGTTAGGCTCTGAGTTGTTTGCATGCTAGGGCAACACAGCATCTCTCCACACAATCAGGCTCTATCTTATGTCCTAGGACACCAATGAAACTGAAACTGCATGCCATTTAGCAGTCAGTGGCGGTATTGATGAACTCATTGTTACTCATGGAAGCCTTTACATCAATTAATTTCAATTCAGTTCACTTCATTTGTATTTGTATAGTGCCAGTCATAATTCAACATTGTCTCTAGGCACTTCACAATTCAAGGCCGAAACCTAAAGAGACTATATGGCAAACAAACCCAATACAACCTTTTAGAGCAAACCTATATGGTAATGGAGTGAGGAAAAACTTCCTTTAAGGGAAGAGAAAAACTTCCAGCAGAGTCAGGGTTCTGGGTCGGTGGCCATATTCCTCGACCAGATGGGGTTAGTGGACAGAGGAGAGACAAAAGAACAGAGTAGCGAGACAGTAAAAAACAACACAAACAGACATTGGACATTAACATAACTTCCTTTTCAAACAATAGTAATGAATAAATGTGCAGGTAGGGGTGTGTAGTACATGCTTTATATGGGAGTTTGTCGTGGGTCCAGAACGGATGAATGGATTTACATGTAAAAGTCTCTTCGGATACAGAGAGATTCGGATACCGAGCGTGACGCCGGAACGGATTAAACTCGTTATGCGAGGTACCACTGTAGTTACGATGAGGCACACGGCGAGAGTGTCTTCTACTGCTGCTTCCTCAACTTTGTTTTTTGTTGTACTATGAGACATTGACTCCATCTGGAAGAGTTTTAAAACCTTGTTGTGCAACACTATTATGAGGGTACAGATTATGAATGGCAAAGTTAGTGATGGCACTATTTACTATTTTCTGTTATAGTTTTGGTTACCCACAATTTAAACACCCTTTCTCTGATGCAGATTTTCTTTTCACAGCATTTGAACCTTCCAGGTGAATGTGTTGGTCCCTGCACGAAACAAACAATAGTAATGCAGGTAACAGTTTTATAACGTTTTTATAATTATGCATACACACTGCCACGCACAGTGGAAACCACTCATAATCATACTACAAATACACCTGTCAGGGTCAGCCTAATCTCTATATGTGCATGATTATAACAGAACATTAAAATTATTAGTTTGTCATTCCAGTCAGTACAAAAGTCATCTGAAAAAAAGCTGAAATCTTTTGCTTTTCAAGGACATTTCAGAGACCTGACATCTTCCACCACTGGGAATTTTAAACCAGTATCTCTATATTCACCAATTTGTTTCCTTACTTAAGTTTCTATACTGTTTTACTAAAAACAAGAATAAAAAAAGAGTGTATTTTGCCACCTCCATTTAAATGGCACCAGTCGACTGCTCCTGCTGGCTGCAGGTAGTTACTGTGTGGGCAAATTGCTAAATGCCCTGAAAGGGATGGTGATTCAGCAGATGCTTCCACAAAAGCTTTGACAAAGTCTCTTTTTGTTTGCAGCAAATTTCACTTTATGTGTCCCGGAAAGGAAATGAGCAGCCGCCGCCGTCACCGTCGCAGCTGTCGGTGAGGCTTCAGTTTTGGCAGGAGGCTGGCGGGTTACGGCTCGCAGCGTACGGAGCGCACAGAGACACGAGCAGATAAGATGAGGAGGATGTGTGTGTAAACAGATGGCTGTAAACAAAGTAATGATAAGTAACTAAACTCAACACTCAACCGCCAGCTGAACGCCGCTCTTTTCATGGTCTCAGAGGAAATCTCAGAAAACAAGGCGCTCCTTCCGTCTTGTGTGTCTAAGTATTTTCTTCCGAACTCTCCCAGGGTCTCCTCCTCCTCCTCACTTTGGGAGGTGACACTGCCCCGCCGCTGCTGAGCTTAGAAATAAATAAACTGAGGTTGCTGCCGCTTCTTCTTGGGTAGAATTGATCCCCTGTGAGATGTGGACTTTCTTCCATCTGCTCACTGCTAATTAACAGACATGAGCTTCCCACAAGACAATGTTTTGCTGCTCATTCTCTTCCTCCTCCTCTTCCTCCTCATCGGCTGCAACTCTGCTGGGAAACAAAACGGCCAGTAAGGTGAGTCAGCCACTCAACAAGCGCAATCATTTTAATCAGTGGGTATACAGACATGCAGCAGCATGGTGGAGTTATGGGTGAAACTCAGACACAGTTTGAAAAACATCTGTCAAATCAACAAACTATTGTTTCTGTATTGTTGTTTGTCCCTGAGGGAACAGTCCTGCTGCCAAAAACTTGTCCTGTATGTTCTCTATTAACAGCAGCATCTGGAACCGGAAAGCTCCTAAACAAGTACAAGTAACCTGAGATTATCATCAGTTTTGAGTTTCCACTTTTCTCCTTCTTTTAACAACTCTGATTTTCATTTGACAGAAGACTATACTAAAGCCGACTCAGCTTTTTGAGAATCAACACATGGCAATACTGGACCACAAAAAAGGAATTTGAGCAAAGTGAAAAAAATGTCTCTGTGAACAGGTGAAACTTCTTTTTTCCTGTCAGGTATTCTGAAAAATGTATATCCAACTTTGTTTTCATAGTTTTTTTTTCAGCTTCTATTGAATTACATTTAACTAGCAAGAAACTAAAACAGTTATCCAACTTGAAAATGTATTTAACAATGTTAAATTCTGCATATTTAAGTTTATTTTTACCTCCACCAAGGAGGTTATTTTTTTTGTCAGCATCAGTTTATTTTTCTGTTTGTTTGTTTGTTTAATGGTTTGATTTGGATGAATTTCTTAGGCAAGGTCAGAAATGGCACAAGAACTATTCAATTAGATTCTGGGAGTGATCTGGATCATTGTCTGGATGCAGAAGATTTGTAAAGGTTTCGTTACCATTGTGAGATAGGATCAAATTCAACATTTGTCTTTGTAGCATCACAAATAACACCCAGAAAATTTTGCCAAAAAACATAGGATAACACCATAATAAATTTTACCAAGCCACAAAGTTCGACCCAGATATGGGCAATATTCTGCATGAGGTGATCCAGAATGCTTATACTTACAGGAGTTAAGGAAAAATAGCTGCTGACACCAAATTGTAGTGGAAAAAAAAAAAAAAAAAAAAAAATCTGCTGATTACCGTATTTTCCGCACTATAAGGCACACCTGATTATAAAAACAAAACAAAATTCAAAATGAAATTTTTGGGGGGTGTGCCTTATAATCCGCTTATAATCCGCCTTATAGTACGGGAAATACGGTAAGTAATGTATCTTCAATATTTAGGTAGCTGCATTCAGAAGAAAACCATCGTTTTGGAAATATTAGTTTTTATGAATAAATATGTGCTCCCAAACACTAATTGTAGGTTTTTATGGTCAAAGAATTCAATAATGATTGTCAAATAAATTTAACAATATTACTTTTGGGTCCAATATCATTTTGGGGGAAATGAGCGTAGGTTCAAATGATAACGATAGGTTTTCACTAGGAACACAAACTGAGTCGCCTTGGCGGAGCTCTGCTCTGTAGAGCATTTTCTAGTATAATTGAATGGATTTTTTTGTATTTTGGATGTCATTTTATGGCTGCATACTTCACTTGCACTTATATTTTTATGACCTCTCTAAGCCTCAGATATGTCACTAATTTTTCATAACTTTCTCAATCATTTTGTCCCCATGACAATGATGATTCAAAGGAAAACAATGTGTCAGTGTTGAAAGCAGGGGAGCCACAGTCTCTAACACACAGTTGTGTCTTTCATTCATCCATTCAAACCTTTGTTATGAACACAGCTCATAGATAAGTCAATAATCAAGTCAGAACAATCAAAATCAACTAAAACAAATAGAGCCAAAGCAGGGAAGGGAAGGTAAGAAAAGAACAGATATATTTTTCCTTAGCAGTATCATGTACAACTTGGAAGTTGGGTCATATGCTGGAAGTACTGTATAGACCAGATTCTTTGCTATAACTGATTATAGTGTGTGATGTTCATAGTCACAGCACATTAGAACACAAAGTAAACAATGATTTTTAAAATGGAGGAAAACACTGTTTTGTTCTGAGGCAATACACAGCAAAAATCAAACCTTTTAGCATAATTTTATACAGTGTGTGTGATGATGAACTTCTGTGTGAAATCACACTAAGTGCAGAGTGTGCCGTCACTTTGCAGACAGCTCTGACAGAACTGTGAGAACATGCAGCGTCTGGAAATCAGCAGTTATGAAAAGAGCTGCTGATTCAGGGCAAGCCGCCGTGATTTGCAGCCGAGCTTCATTTGCAAAAATCATGACCGGGGCAATACACCGACAGGCTGTGTGGATGTTGGATGGACAGTCGGAGGGAATATGAGGCAGAATTACAGCCTCCATCAGGAGCTCACTCACACAGAAACACTCAGATATAATGAAGAATGTGCAAAAAGGAAGGAAACAGTAACCAAAGCAGTCTGTCTGTAATCTAACTTGACTGGACCAAGTCTTAATGACTGCAGAAATGATGTCTATGTCTCAACAAAAAGCGTCCGGTGCTTTCACAACAAGCCCTCAATCACTGCACCCAAAAATGTCATTCCTACATTCAATTACGACATTCAAGACATTGTTTCCTGAAATTGTGGCCTTACCAACACATTTCAAAGACACCTACAAAGAGTGAGATGTTTCCAATCAGACAGACAACAAAGTTTCGTATGTGACCATTTGTTTCACTTCCTTCTTCTTTAGGGGCAACATTATCAGGGTGAGGATTAGGAGTAGACATGAAGACACTTGATCTGATCAGGGCAAAGGCAGGGTGCAGGCGAGTGACAGTGCATAGAGAGGGGCAAAATCCCCATCTCCTGTGTGGTATCCCTGGGCCTTGCTTCTGCAGCCAAAACCACCCCACTGCCTCCTCCTCCTAAGAATGTGTGCCCCTTACAAGTGTCACTATTAGATGTGATTATCACTGTCACCACTAGAGGTCGCTTGACTTTAAAACATCACCCTGGGCAATAATAGTTTATAAACAAATGAGTCATGCGGTCATTTTTAAGAGGCCATTGAAAGTGTGATCTCTTTTTGCTTTTCCATTACACGATAAAAAGTACTCAGGTATTATTTTTAGTGCCATCTTTCCTCAAGTTCTGAGCAGGCTGCTCAGACATTGCAATGTTATGTAAAACCATACAGACCTTCTTCTTCTTCTTTTCCTTTCGGCTGTTCCCTTCAGGGGTCGCCACAGCGAATCATCTGCCTCCATCTCACC